>KZ651987.1:10676-60741 GCA_001010745.2 Gerris buenoi | reverse complement strand
GATATGACAAAACAAATAAAATAACTTGCGGATTTTTTCCGAACTAACTTTTCATTCAGCAAATTTGCTGTAAACGAATTAAATTCTGCTGAAAAATGACTAAAAGTATTAAAATAATGCATTGTCATCGTGTTCTGAAAGTTTCAAATGTCTAGCTACTCGGGATGTTTGTTAAAATTCGATTGCAAGATTTGTACCGGACAAACATACAAACAAGAAACCAAGTTAATAAAAATGTAGTAAAAATATATAACATTTGAGAATATTGTTTGATTCATGCCATTTTGTCAAAAAACATCAAAGTTTTGTGTGTGTATGTACCCCTTATTCTAACTAATTTCATTTTCACATTTTTTTTCATTTTTTCAATACCAGCAAAACCCTTTTTACGTGAGACTTCACACACAACCATTTATATTAATTTTACTGTTCATATGCCACGACTCTCCAATATAAATTACCAGCGTTACATACTCTAATCTCATCAAACTTTGTACTGTTCTTCTATGCACTGAAAATTTGACAAAAACTCAAGATAAGGAAGAATAACGGGCACTTCTTTAGATTGTTACTCCCTTTATAAAGAAAACAGAGGGAAGTAACAATCTAAAGAAGGTGTAAGGAATAATCTTCTTTAGACTGTTACTCCTCATATAAAAACAAGAGTGTGATATTCCTTTGTCCCAAAGTACATTGGACATCACTTTGTCCTAATAGTTATTAAGTTAATCATTTTTATTCTAAAACTACATAGGGGAGTAACAATCAAAAGAAGTACCGCATAACATACCTTGTAGACTGCTCTGGCCAGCGCTATTCTAGCTCGCTGTCCTCCACTCAGAGTAGAACCTCCTTCTCCAACGCTAGCTTCATCTCCTCCAGGGATAATGTCTAGATCTTCCAGTAGGGCACATGCTTCTATTACCTTGCTACAAAAAAAAACAGCCCAAACACTCTGGTGAGTTTAAATTCGATAAGAAGTGTCTCAAGAGGATTAGAGAAGCAGTATTGTTATCGAGGTGCTCTTTTTGTTGAGGGTCGTGTTATCAAGGTTATTTTGGCTCAGTCGTGTTATCGAGGTTAATGGAATCACTAAATCCAAGTTTTCTAGACTAGTTCAAGGTCCACTCATTCTTGTATAGTGTCGCATTATAGAGGTTAACTTCTTAAAACCACTTGTTATAGAGGTTCTGAGTTACATTGGGAATTGGAAAAAAAAAAAAAAATCGGGACTAGGTATCATTAACGACAGAGGAAATTATTCTTCAGTGTAGCTTAGTTGGTAGAGCGCTATACTGGAAATATAGAGGCCCGTGGTTCAAATCCCGGCGCTNTAATTTAATTATTTGACGTTCTCTTATGGAGAAGAATATATGTTACAGCTTTTTAGTACCACACAGCTCATTGTAAGTGTAAATGTTAAATTTAAATTGTGTTGTTATTAGTTTTTAACTTAGGTTTTATATAATTCTATACCTTATATTACTTGTAAGTAAGACCTTATGTTTCATTAATTGTTGATATTGTTATTATTACAGAAATAAAAAATAAGACTGAAGATGACCTTAATAAAAACGGTCGAAACGTCTCGATTAATATGAAATAACGTTATTTATTTACACCTATAATGGTCCATCACCCATAAACGGCAAGGAGAAAGTGATTCTTTACGCACCTGTATTAATTGCGCATGCGTGTCTCATAGTTTTGAAGAATTCCTCTTCTTTACCACTCTAGCGCGGTAAAGAAGAAAAATTCTTCAACTTTACACACGATTAGCGAGTTTACATTTACCATTACTAATTTGATGTTTATTTAATAAAACTAACTGTTTGTATCAAGTTTTTTTGTAAAAATCAATGAGTGATTTAAGTGATTATGACGAATATGAGGAGAATAATACGCCTTCCAAAATAATTAATTCGCCACAAAATACAACTAATGAATTGATGTCATCTTTATCAAAAGAGAAATACGAGCTTACATACAGGAAGTTTATTTTTTTTTTTTTGTATTTATTATTAAAATCTAACAATCGTAGATAAAGTACGGTACGTAACTCATGCGAAAACGGCATTTTGCATTGCTCGTGTGGTTTTACTCTCGGGGAGCTGTCGCTCGGGTGCAAACTCCACGCTCGCATACAAAATGCTACTTTCCACACTCAACGTGTAATGTACTATTAAACAATAAATTTTAACAACGAATTTATTGTAAAAAGGAGAAGTAAACCAAGAAAAGATTTGTATCAGGTGAAGGAAGATTTGAGGACAATGGGAGTAAAGCCTGGTTTACACTGTCCAAGAATACTTGGTCCAAAAGTACCTTTGATCAATCTCCACTTGGTCCAAGGTTTGGTGGAACTTTGAAGTATGGTTTACACGATCAAAGTAACTTTGATCAAATCCACTTGGTCTAAGTGTTTGTGGAACTTTGAAGTAAGGTTTACACGATCAAAGTAACTTTGATNGAGGTTGTCGTGTTATTGAAGTCATTTGGATAATAATAGTCGCGTTATGGCAATCTTAAGGGGATTTTAAAATTACACATTTAATTGAGGTTGTCGTGTTATTGAAGTCATTTGGATAATAATAGTCGCGTTATGGCAATCTTAAGGGGATTTTAAAATTACACATTTAATTGAGGTTGTCGTGTTATTGAAGTCATTTGGATAATAATAGTCGCGTTATGGCAATCTTAAGGGGATTTTAAAATTACACATTTAATTGAGGTTGTCGTGTTATTGAAGTCATTTGGATAATAATAGTCGCGTTATGGCAATCTTAAGGGGATTTTAAAATTACACATTTAATTGAGGTTGTCGTGTTATTGAAGTCATTTGGATAATAATAGTCGCGTTATGGCAATCTTAAGGGGATTTTAAAATTACACATTTAATTGAGGTTGTCGTGTTATTGAGAGTTGTGTAAGTGAGGTTCAACTGTATCTATTTATTTCCAGTAAGAGAAAAGAGGATTAACTCAAATTTGTCAGTGTAATAGGTAAAAATAATACAAATAAAAATGAATTTACCAATAAATATTGTGATCGAAAGCTTCACCAAACAGAATATTGCTCTTGATTGATCCTCTTTGCAACCAAGGACTCTGAGCCACATATCCAAACCCTGTAAACAATAATACTTGGTAAAATATGTAAACAAAATTATAATAGACTAAAAGTCTATTTGTAACAATGTCAATTTTTTCATTAAATATTTTATCTACAATTGATACGTAATATAACCATTGTATCTCTGTTTAGATTCGTAGAAAGTGATTCTAGGATATGTTGCGGTTGACACCTTTTTTAGATTAATTCTTGCCGTTTATGGGTGATGGAACATTATAGGTGTAAATAAATAACGTTATTTCATATTAATCGAGACGTTTCGACCCTTTTTATTAAGGTCATCTTCAGTCTTATTTTTTATTTCTGTAATAATAACAATATCAACAATTAATGAAACATAAGGTCTTACTTACAAGCAATATAAGGTATAGAATTACAGTAGAATCCCGGTATATCGTATCTTCAAGGGGTCGAAGAAAAAATATGATAAATCGAGTAGTTCACTAAATCGGGATTATGAAATATTGATGGTAAAAAAAAGAAAAATTAATGTAATAATTAAGACTTGTATTTATTTTGCACATAAAAATACACTGTGTATGATCATAAAAAAATAAAATATGTACTTGGTTTAAAAAAAAAAAATGTTTTTTTTTAATTAAATCATTTGTTCGGGTGTTATCCATAGCATTATATCCTAGTAGAACAGAAGGAGGTAAACAATCAAATCTTGGAAAAGGGTCCTCTCCTTTCATATACGTTTAACCGCGATTTTTCTCAGAATTATAAGTTATTCCTTCATCTAGAATCTAGGCTGTCCAGGAATTACATTTGGTTTGGACACAGTCACACTCTCCCCCCTGAGCCTTTGTTTAATGCCGATCAAACTTCACGCGAGAGTTCTAATTTTTTCCCCGAAGAATGTTCCCTCCAATAGTTTTCTTTTGCAATTCGGAATTAATAAAATAAAAAAACATTTAATTAATACTTCCTCTATTTGTAGTGAAGCCCGAACTGTTGTTATTTTTTCTGAGTAGAGTAAAACAACAGATATAGCCAGTAAATAAGCAAAATATTGGAAATTTCCCTCTCCATTCATACGTTTTATCGGGATTATTCTCCGAATTATACGAGTTATAAGACGTTTATGTTCACCTAGAAAGGGGGAAAAAATACGTTATACTGAGGGGACCGAAATACATTGGTTTTATACCAATTATCCGGATTTTTTCAAGGGACTGGAAATAATATATGATATATCGGGATATATGATATAACGGGATATGAAATACCGGGATTCTACTGTATATAAAACCTAAGTTAAAAACTAATAACAACACAATTTAAATTTAACATTTACACTTACAATGAGCTGTGTGGTACTAAAAAGCTGTAACATATATTCTTCTCCATAAGAGAACGTCAAATAATTAAATTAGTTTATAAATTAAAATACAACTTTTTAAGCTAACTACTCCACAACAACCGAAAAACTATTCACAGATAATAATTTAAACATAAAAACTTAAACAACGAAAAAGTAACAATAAACATTAACCAGAATATAAAACATAGNGTGTTTGTGGAACTTTAAAGTAAGGTTTACACAATCAAAGTATACTTGGTCACTTTGATCAAATCCACTTGGTCCAAGTGTTTGTGGAACTTTAAAGTAAGGTTTACACAATCAAAGTATACTTGGTCACTTTGATCAAATCCACTTGGTCCAAGTGTTTGTGGAACTTTAAAGTAAGGTTTACACAATCAAAGTATACTTGGTCACTTTGATCAAATCCACTTGGTCCAAGTGTTTGTGGAACTTTAAAGTAAGGTTTACACAATCAAAGTATACTTGGTCACTTTGATCAAATCCACTTGGTCCAAGTGTTTGTGGAACTTTAAAGTAAGGTTTACACAATCAAAGTATACTTGGTCACTTTGATCAAATCCACTTGGTCCAAGTGTTTGTGGAACTTTAAAGTAAGGTTTACACAATCAAAGTATACTTGGTCACTTTGATCAAATCCACTTGGTCCAAGTGTTTGTGGAACTTTAAAGTAAGGTTTACACAATCAAAGTATACTTGGTCACTTTGATCAAATCCACTTGGTCCAAGTGTTTGTGGAACTTTAAAGTAAGGTTTACACAATCAAAGTATACTTGGTCACTTTGATCAAATCCACTTGGTCCAAGTGTTTGTGGAACTTTAAAGTAAGGTTTACACAATCAAAGTATACTTGGTCACTTTGATCAAATCCACTTGGTCCAAGTGTTTGTGGAACTTTAAAGTAAGGTTTACACAATCAAAGTATACTTGGTCACTTTGATCAAATCCACTTGGTCCAAGTGTTTGTGGAACTTTAAAGTAAGGTTTACACAATCAAAGTATACTTGGTCACTTTGATCAAATCCACTTGGTCCAAGTGTTTGTGGAACTTTAAAGTAAGGTTTACACAATCAAAGTATACTTGGTCACTTTGATCAAATCCACTTGGTCCAAGTGTTTGTGGAACTTTAAAGTAAGGTTTACACAATCAAAGTATACTTGGTCACTTTGATCAAATCCACTTGGTCCAAGTGTTTGTGGAACTTTAAAGTAAGGTTTACACAATCAAAGTATACTTGGTCACTTTGATCAAATCCACTTGGTCCAAGTGTTTGTGGAACTTTAAAGTAAGGTTTACACAATCAAAGTATACTTGGTCACTTTGATCAAATCCACTTGGTCCAAGTGTTTGTGGAACTTTAAAGTAAGGTTTACACAATCAAAGTATACTTGGTCACTTTGATCAAATCCACTTGGTCCAAGTGTTTGTGGAACTTTAAAGTAAGGTTTACACAATCAAAGTATACTTGGTCACTTTGATCAAATCCACTTGGTCCAAGTGTTTGTGGAACTTTAAAGTAAGGTTTACACAATCAAAGTATACTTGGTCACTTTGATCAAATCCACTTGGTCCAAGTGTTTGTGGAACTTTAAAGTAAGGTTTACACAATCAAAGTATACTTGGTCACTTTGATCAAATCCACTTGGTCCAAGTGTTTGTGGAACTTTAAAGTAAGGTTTACACAATCAAAGTATACTTGGTCACTTTGATCAAATCCACTTGGTCCAAGTGTTTGTGGAACTTTAAAGTAAGGTTTACACAATCAAAGTATACTTGGTCACTTTGATCAAATCCACTTGGTCCAAGTGTTTGTGGAACTTTAAAGTAAGGTTTACACAATCAAAGTATACTTGGTCACTTTGATCAAATCCACTTGGTCCAAGTGTTTGTGGAACTTTAAAGTAAGGTTTACACAATCAAAGTATACTTGGTCACTTTGATCAAATCCACTTGGTCCAAGTGTTTGTGGAACTTTAAAGTAAGGTTTACACAATCAAAGTATACTTGGTCACTTTGATCAAATCCACTTGGTCCAAGTGTTTGTGGAACTTTAAAGTAAGGTTTACACAATCAAAGTATACTTGGTCACTTTGATCAAATCCACTTGGTCCAAGTGTTTGTGGAACTTTAAAGTAAGGTTTACACAATCAAAGTATACTTGGTCACTTTGATCAAATCCACTTGGTCCAAGTGTTTGTGGAACTTTAAAGTAAGGTTTACACAATCAAAGTATACTTGGTCACTTTGATCAAATCCACTTGGTCCAAGTGTTTGTGGAACTTTAAAGTAAGGTTTACACAATCAAAGTATACTTGGTCACTTTGATCAAATCCACTTGGTCCAAGTGTTTGTGGAACTTTAAAGTAAGGTTTACACAATCAAAGTATACTTGGTCACTTTGATCAAATCCACTTGGTCCAAGTGTTTGTGGAACTTTAAAGTAAGGTTTACACAATCAAAGTATACTTGGTCACTTTGATCAAATCCACTTGGTCCAAGTGTTTGTGGAACTTTAAAGTAAGGTTTACACAATCAAAGTATACTTGGTCACTTTGATCAAATCCACTTGGTCCAAGTGTTTGTGGAACTTTAAAGTAAGGTTTACACAATCAAAGTATACTTGGTCACTTTGATCAAATCCACTTGGTCCAAGTGTTTGTGGAACTTTAAAGTAAGGTTTACACAATCAAAGTATACTTGGTCACTTTGATCAAATCCACTTGGTCCAAGTGTTTGTGGAACTTTAAAGTAAGGTTTACACAATCAAAGTATACTTGGTCACTTTGATCAAATCCACTTGGTCCAAGTGTTTGTGGAACTTTAAAGTAAGGTTTACACAATCAAAGTATACTTGGTCACTTTGATCAAATCCACTTGGTCCAAGTGTTTGTGGAACTTTAAAGTAAGGTTTACACAATCAAAGTATACTTGGTCACTTTGATCAAATCCACTTGGTCCAAGTGTTTGTGGAACTTTAAAGTAAGGTTTACACAATCAAAGTATACTTGGTCACTTTGATCAAATCCACTTGGTCCAAGTGTTTGTGGAACTTTAAAGTAAGGTTTACACAATCAAAGTATACTTGGTCACTTTGATCAAATCCACTTGGTCCAAGTGTTTGTGGAACTTTAAAGTAAGGTTTACACAATCAAAGTATACTTGGTCACTTTGATCAAATCCACTTGGTCCAAGTGTTTGTGGAACTTTAAAGTAAGGTTTACACAATCAAAGTATACTTGGTCACTTTGATCAAATCCACTTGGTCCAAGTGTTTGTGGAACTTTAAAGTAAGGTTTACACAATCAAAGTATACTTGGTCACTTTGATCAAATCCACTTGGTCCAAGTGTTTGTGGAACTTTAAAGTAAGGTTTACACAATCAAAGTATACTTGGTCACTTTGATCAAATCCACTTGGTCCAAGTGTTTGTGGAACTTTAAAGTAAGGTTTACACAATCAAAGTATACTTGGTCACTTTGATCAAATCCACTTGGTCCAAGTGTTTGTGGAACTTTAAAGTAAGGTTTACACAATCAAAGTATACTTGGTCACTTTGATCAAATCCACTTGGTCCAAGTGTTTGTGGAACTTTAAAGTAAGGTTTACACAATCAAAGTATACTTGGTCACTTTGATCAAATCCACTTGGTCCAAGTGTTTGTGGAACTTTAAAGTAAGGTTTACACAATCAAAGTATACTTGGTCACTTTGATCAAATCCACTTGGTCCAAGTGTTTGTGGAACTTTAAAGTAAGGTTTACACAATCAAAGTATACTTGGTCACTTTGATCAAATCCACTTGGTCCAAGTGTTTGTGGAACTTTAAAGTAAGGTTTACACAATCAAAGTATACTTGGTCACTTTGATCAAATCCACTTGGTCCAAGTGTTTGTGGAACTTTAAAGTAAGGTTTACACAATCAAAGTATACTTGGTCACTTTGATCAAATCCACTTGGTCCAAGTGTTTGTGGAACTTTAAAGTAAGGTTTACACAATCAAAGTATACTTGGTCACTTTGATCAAATCCACTTGGTCCAAGTGTTTGTGGAACTTTAAAGTAAGGTTTACACAATCAAAGTATACTTGGTCACTTTGATCAAATCCACTTGGTCCAAGTGTTTGTGGAACTTTAAAGTAAGGTTTACACAATCAAAGTATACTTGGTCACTTTGATCAAATCCACTTGGTCCAAGTGTTTGTGGAACTTTAAAGTAAGGTTTACACAATCAAAGTATACTTGGTCACTTTGATCAAATCCACTTGGTCCAAGTGTTTGTGGAACTTTAAAGTAAGGTTTACACAATCAAAGTATACTTGGTCACTTTGATCAAATCCACTTAATCCAAGTGTTAAAGAAAGTTAAAAAGGTAAAGAATGCTTTTTAAACTAAAATCCAAGAAATAAAAAAATTATCATTACCTGATTCATAGTCACCAATGGAGACGACCCCTGAAGATTTTTCAATTTCAGCAAGTATGGCAGAGAGTAGAGATGATTTTCCACTACCAACTGGACCAGTGATTCCAATAAATTGTCCCTTTAACACACAATCATACAAATATACCATCTTTACTCAATTGAATTTGATATTCATGGGTAATCCAATCAGTAATCATCATGGAACAATGCTCCAACGTAGAGCTTAGGTTTCAGCGGAAGAGGATTTACATCACTCTCTATTGTTGACTACATCATAAAGTTTGGACAGTTTTACCTCCTTCCGGTTTAATTTCGATTCTCTTAATCTAATAGAGTAAAAATCCATTTGATTAATTATTGAAGTAATAATCTGAATTAAATGCTTTTTGCAGATGAAATTTATGATTGAGTTACACTTACGGGTTTAATAGTAAGGTTGATGGAAGTGAGTGGAACAGTACCACTTTCACTCCAGTGAAAATAGCCGTTGTTTACTAATATAAAGCCTGGCTTCATGTTGCTCCCTGAAGAGTAATACTCGTCCAAATCCTGCTCTGGAAGCTGCAAAGAAAACATTTTAATAAATTAATATAGTCCAGGAGATAGCGTGCAAAAAAGTGTCTGACAAACATAAACATCCGACAAAAGAAGTGTTAATACCCCTTTATCTTAGTAGATTATTAGACTAAGGTATATAAGTAATAACTTCTATCAGAAATGTACTACCCTGTTTTTGCACACTGCATTAAGGTATACAATTTGTGTTAGTGAGAGACACCAAGGGATGTGCCACGCAAGCGTGACACTTAGGAACTGTTCCAACATCAGACGTTACGTCATTAAGATGTTGGCTCAGCATTACGCCATGTCCTGCATTGTTTTGTCACTTCCGACTCATCAAGGGCCCGACAATGCCCACTCAACTCTGGACCTATATCAGATCAAGAAGTCCCATATATATGATCTTCTTGAACTAGTATAGGTCCAGAGTTGGGTGGGCATCATCGTGCCCCTGATGAGTAGGACGCAACAAAACGATGCAGGACAGGGCGTAATGCCGAGCCAACATCTTATTGATGTAATATCTGATGTAGGAACAGTTTTATGTGCCACGCTTGTGTGACACATCCCTTGGTGTCTCTCACTAACACAACATAACTTCTACACGCATGAAAGATGATATTCTTTGTCTGATCAACTCTCAGACAAAGGTCTACTAGGTCATGTCTGTTAAACATCTGGCCTAGAACCTAGACCTTGAAACCTGTTATGGAAGGTTAAAGCATGTTATATAGGATTTCGCTAGGGCCTGAGCATTGGAGGAACTTGAAAAAGAGCACTGGCAGATACTCTGTCAATTCCCTCTCACTTAATCTATAACTGGTGGTCACCTGCGGCAATTTCAAACTTGGACCCAATACATCAAGTGATGATTCTTGTTGAAGGATTTTAGGCTTTTTTTGTAGAAAGGACTTTTAAGAATACAAGAAATAGATCTGTGTATAGGAGGTAAAGTTAACAGTTTCCTATTATTATTATTTTTTTTTTTTTTGCTTTTTTAGAGGTACAAGGCACTATTTTCTAAGACTAAAACTCACGAATTTAGCCAGTTGGAAAATGCACTATAAAACAACATGCTGGGGAGGTAAAGAGACTATAGGGACATTGTGGCTGTTTACCTCCAGAGAATTAAGAATAAGTTAGCACTTTGTCCAGATAGTGCCTATAAAATAAAAGTATAAAATTTAAAAAAAAAAAGTGTAAAAAATCATTTACCTCCGATACACAGAGATAATAACATTAGTGGTAATGACAAAATATTCTGTGATACATTTATTAGAATAACAAATAAGTAAAATTCAAGAAAAACAAAGAATTAACACTTAAGCAAGTGACTTAATAGCATGCAAAAAAGTGTCTGACAAACATCAACATCCGACAAAAGAAGTGTTAATACCCTATTAGACTAAGGTATACAAGTAACTAATTAAATAAAGTTAGGTTACAAAGATTTGTCAAGTTTTATGGAAAGCTTATACGGCTCATTTCACATTAGGCAATTTTTTTTTTATGCCGAGACAAAAATATATTGCTTAGAATGATAGCTTTCGCAAAAACGATGCCATAATGGCTACAAACATCACCCAGTGTGAAACGGGCTACGAACTGATAAAGTTACAATAGTTACCTCAATAAGTTTCTGTACACGCTTGAGTGATACCCAAGCCTCTGTAAGTCCGTTCAGTACCCAAGGGAAGGAGTTGAGAGGAGCTATAAGCATGTTGAGTAGAGCCATTGTGGTAAACACCTGCAACAAAGTATATTACCATTAAAATATAAACTTATTTAACGCTTATGACAGACCACGTTTCGGGAACATGTTCCTGGAGAGGTCAGTGAGACAGACAACGAAAATCTCAGTCGAAACAAACAATCATTTGTATATGAAGACTGAATTTTCAGTTTAAGGGCATCACAGTCTGAATTGTAGTAAGGGAATAATTTGTGGATACATTTTGATATAGACCAGTGGTTCTTAACCGGCGGACCGCGGCCCCCAAGGGGGCCTCGAAAGGTAGTTAAGAATTATATATATTATATTTGGAGATTTTAAGGGGGCCGTGGTTACCAAAAGGTTAAGAACCGCTGATATAGACTATTCCACATTCCAAAAGGGCATACTCTAGGGGAAAAAAAAAAAAATTCTGAAGTAAGCTTATCACCAACAATCCGAGGATAGTAAAATTTAAGAGTTCTCCAGCCATAAATCTAAGAACTCTCTACGCAGTCTTCTAACCACTCTGCCCTTTATCCCCGAAAAGTTGATAAGTTACAAGATTTAAATAAATAATGAAAATGAAGGAAATACTAACAACAGGTGCAGTGAGCTCATGACCCATGTAAACATACACAGAGAAGGTTGATATGGAAATGAGGACCGGAGTGGTGACCCAGAAGTAAACACACATAGCGTCCAAATATTTTCTACCACCTAGATGCTTTAATTCCTCACGACGGATATCTAGTAACAAAATAGAGTAATTCAATTAGAAAATTAAAAAAAAAAAAACACTTTTTTAAGATAAAAGGGGTGTGGATTAATAGGAAGATGTAAAGGGTCATTGAAAAAGGTGATTTAGGTCATTGTAGGGTTGCCAGATTTCTGATGAACAAAACCAGGACACATAGTCGGGGTGTGCCCTCTCCCCTCTCCACATTCCTAAAAGAAATTAATGTACAGCTATTTAAGCATCCTAGTAAGAACTGTGGCATAACAAATTATAAAGAATTTGTTTCAGGCATTTATAATTAAGGTCTTGACTTTGTACAGTGTAATTTTGTACCGTGTAACACCGTACATATTTCTAAAAGAAAATCACGATCAACTCCAGAAAATTTACATATTAAAGGAATGAAATAGAAAGAAGTGTGCTGTAAATATAAAATCACTTCTTAATGGGAGGGTGGGTCTTTAAGGGTAAGAAAAAATCCCGTCAAGTACTTGCCAGCAAGTTACTAAAAGGGTTTCTTCGGTCATAAGAATTAATTATAATTATTATTATATATTTTTTTAAACAAAAACATCTATTGTTCACTTTTAATAATCAAGATGTGCATATATTATTATTCTTTACTATCTTCGGTATACGCTTATTGAATTCTTTTAGGGGTAAAATGGCCGCCAATTTGGAAACAAAATATATTTTTGTGAACCAAATTTCAATACCTTTCAAATGATACCCAACTTCGATTTTTCAAATCACAAAAATTTTGGGGCCCCCTAGTTACGCCCCCCTAAAAATTCTAAAATTTTACTTTTTTTAAATCAACTCCTGGAAATTTTATTGGACTACAGAGATTTATATTTATGTATTTTTGCCTTATTTTAGGACCTATTCTAATGGGGTAGTGCAGGGGGGGTAAATTTTGGGTTTGTTTGAATTTTTTGGGGGGTAAAATGGCCGCCATTTTGAAAATGCGATACATATTTGTAATCTACATTTCAATACCTTTGAAATGATACCCAACTTGAAAATTACAAAAAATGTAAAATATTGCGCGGTGATCGCAATTGTTCTCAGATCGCAGAAATTTGGAGTGTTAAAGTTCGCAATAGGTTTTCTGTTTTTGGGCAAAAAAGTTTAACTTATATACCAAATTTCAAGTCAATAGTGTCAGTAGGTTGGGAGATATAATCCAAGTTGCGACGGACGGACGGACACACTACCAAAAGCATAAGGGTTTCTAGGATGACCTCGAAACCCTAAAAAAGAAGACTATATCATCTAGTGTGGATACGTTTCGGCTACACCAGCCATTTTTGAGCTTATCATATGAAGTTCATTGTAAGCAATGACATACACAATTACTAAAAAACTTGATACCAAAGCTGAAATTATGCAGAATTGAATCACTGTTTGTTTTATGTTCCAAAAAATGCTATTCTCAAGGCAATTGTTAAGAAACGTTTTGACTGCACCATCAAATTCCTTGACAAGTAAGGTTTCACTATGGTAGTTTTATGCCATGCTACTGTAGTAGTAAAAGACTTCTCAAACTTCAGGCTAAATCTTTAGCTACTATACTGCTAATGTATGTCATTGCTTACAATAAATTAATAAGTTTAGGCTCCAAAATAGCTTGTGTAGCTGAAACGTTGCCAAACTACAAGAATTAGTATTATTTTCTTCTTACCCTTAAGATCCACCTTCTCATTAAGAATAATTACTACAGGGTACACATAGCACCATTATAAAATCACTTTAAGTTCAGTGTCTAAAATTTTGAACAACCTGGATTCAATATTTAAACTATATAAACTAGTCGGGATTATTAAAAAATCACAGGGAAGTACTTAGTCCAAGTATTTTTTAGGGTTTTGTAGATGAGTAAGCATACCCATTATGTAAATTATGATTTCTTGTCTCCAATCTCGAGTCCCGGGTTCGATCCCCCTGGGGGTCACAATGTTTTTTATCAGTAATAAACCAATAAGGAACGCAAAATTTAAAATAGCAAATATATATTTGTATCCTACTCTTCAGCAGCTTTCATTTCATACCCAACTCAAAATTTAAAAAAAATAAAATTTTGGGCGCACTTCACTTTTTCCGCACAATCGCCCAAAATTGGAAATTTTTGAAAATTTAGGATGAACTCCCGGAATTTTCATCACGCCATAATAAGGTATTAGCATGAATTATTTCGAAATTTTAGCACTAGCCGATCTATAGTGGTTGGGGGGAGGGGGCATTTTTTTTGGGGTATATTTTGATTTTTTTAACCTATAAGTAATGCAAAATTTAAAAATGTATTTTGATATTTGTTACCTACTATTTAGGAGCTTTCATTTGATACCCAACTCAAAATTTAAAAAAAATAAAATTTTGGGCGAATTTTAAATTTTCGCGCCTAAAATTGGCAATTTTTAAAATTTTTCGATGCACTCCCGGAATTTACATCACCCCACAATAGGGTATTAGTATGAATTATTTTGAAATTTTACATCCAGCCGTTATATGGTAGTTGAGGGGGGGCAATTTTGGGTGTATTTTGATTTATTTGACCAATAAGGAAAGCGAAATTTAAAAATTTATTCATATATTTGTAATCTGCTATTCAGCAGCTTTCATTTGATACCCCACTCGAAAATTAAAAAAAATCTAAATTTTTGACTTTACCGCATTTTTTCGAATTGCGCATGCGCATATTAAATTTTTAACTTTTGTGTATATGTCCTGTGTTTGGGCCCGGAAGTTACGCCAGTGTTTTAAATTTCAGCATTTTAGCTTAAATGGTTCGGGCGCTATGAGCCAAAGAGCGACGGACAGACGGACACATCACCCTCGGCATAAGGGTTTTGAGAAGTATCTACAAAACCCTAAAAAGATCTAGAGTTAAGTTTGAAGTATGTAAGTATAGAGGCGTAGATGAAGCAGATCTTTAATGGGTGAAAGAGCAACAGAATAAATATCTTCCTCTTTCAGGACCACTCATTTTATCTCTTAATTAAAATTGAACAAAAATTTCACAATCAAATTATTTTTCTGAAACCATCAATTTCACAAACTTCCTGTGAATCTCTCTTCACGGAAGTTGGCGGTGGTTTTGCATTGTTCTAGTTTTATTTAATAAAATTGTTCATACCGTCAATCTTCTTACAGAAGACGTGTTCCCAGACGTAAAACTTGACAGCTTTGATTCCCTTGAGTAGTTCAGACATAAGCATCAATCTCTCATCCTTCATCGCCATCATCTTTGTACTTAGACTACCTGGAAATTAATACATTTTTAAATCCTTTATATTAACTTCACTTTTGTGCCTGGGTGCCTGGGGGAGTGGGTGCCTGGGTGCCTGGGGGAGTGGGTGCCTGGGTGCCTGGCGTCAACATTTTTGGAAGGCTAGTTAACCCTCTTCTACTTATCCGATCGAGCTGAAACTTGGCACATAGACTCTCTACCAATACAACAACATTTTAACAAATTAATTAATTAATTAAATTTAATTAATTAATTAATTAATTAATTTTTCAATTTAATTAATTCTTTTTTTATAAAATGAATGGATTAAATAAATTTTAAAAAATAAAATAAAAAAATAATTAATTAATTAATTAATTGGTTGGTATATAAAATCTTTGGAGGGCTAGTTAACCCACTTCCAGTCATCCAATCGAGCTCAAACTTTGCACATAGACTCTACCAATATAAAAACATTTTAACAAATTAATTAATTAATTAATTTCATTAATTAATTAAATTTAAAAAAATTATCTTTTTCAAAATGAATGGGATAATTAAATTTAAAAAAGTAATACAATAAATAAAAATTCAATTAATTATCCAATCTTGCTGAATCTTGGCATTTCGACTCTCTACCGATACAAAATCATTGTAACAAATATAATAATTAATTAAATGTTACTAATTAATTAATTTTAAATTATTTATTTAAAATTGAAATGAATGAATACCAATATTTTCCTTCAGAACTAAAATGCAAAAATATAAAGGATTTATAATAAAAACTTGGTTTTTATGGGCTGGTATTATTCATCAACTAAGTTTCATAAAATTTTCATTCAAAAAAGTAAATGAATAATTAACAATAACTGAACTATATTTAAGATATAAAGCTAAGCCTTACATAAAAAAAAGGATAAAAAAACAAATTACGATAAATAATTATAATACAGATTAGTATTAGTAGTCTAGTACTTCCTACTAGAATGGGTAGGATGAACCACTTGTTCGAACCTTGCAATTAGGCCATCACTTAGGCCCTTTGTACGCCTCGCGGTAGAGTTGCAGCCACTTCACACATCATACATACGTACATTGTACCACCGAAGCGAGTATGATGTGATCAATAGTGAGCCATATAAATCAGAGTATCACGCCGAGGAATCGAACCCCATCTTGTTCCGCTCATGATTCAGTGATGGCCGAGCAGAGGGCTACCTCTCATAATACAGATTAAGTCTAAATAAAATACACAAATTGTTTACCAATTTTAGAAGCAATAGCTTTGTTTATAGGAATGAGTATGATTGAAAATGCTACTCCAGCGAGAAATGAAGCACCAACTTGATTGTAAAGAAGATACAGTGTTACAGCCAGCTGCAAAACAAACAAAAAATGCACAATATAATAATAAATGCTTTATTAAGGGTTGCAGAGGTACAGAGAAAAGCCTCAATTTACATCTATAGTAAGACATTGTATCATTAATATTAAAAATAAATAAATGTTATAGTTTAATACACCATCCTCCATAGTCCAAAAAGTTTTATGCAGATAAAAGTTAACTAATATTTTTTAACAACTAACACTTGAATGCATCAAAATGTTCAATAGTTATTTGTGCAATTAGTGCGCAAAGTGGCACTTTACTGCACACAAGAGAAATATTTACACACGAGCTGCAGGCGAGGGCGGAAAGATTTCTCGAGTACAGCAAAGACACATACGCTCGAGTTGCACATTAAGTTTTTCCTACAGTTAATTTTTAATCTTTAAATAAAATATAAAATAATAGAGTGTTCGTCAACATATAAAAGGTTTTCCAATATCAAATAAACCAGCTGTTTCGTTTATAACTACAGTCTATAAGATTAGAGTTGGCACAATCGAAGGCGGGAAACAACAAACGTGGAGGGTTTTTGGGGTTATAAAAAGGGAAAACTAATGATGCCATGTTATATTTTTTCTGTGGAAGAGGGGTAGAGTAGAGCATACTTTTTCTGAAGTTGCGCATTCAACATGGGGGACCAATAAAGTCGTTTCCTTCAAAATTTTCCCACCTGTTGATTGTGCTAACTCTAATCTTATAGACTGTAGTGTTGCTTTTTTGTCTAACCCAGAAAACCTGACCAAGCGCTGTTATTATTATGATCATCACATTTAATTCTTTTTTTTGTAGATTTCTATCTTTACTTTTTCTTTATTTTAACATTTTTATCTTGGAAATATAGTGTTTAAATCATGTAATTAGTTAAAAAATAATCATTCGTTGTGATTGTTATATTATTGTTATAATTTGGGTTTTTTAATCTTTGTTTAGATTTGAGTTCTTTATGTTCGTAAGTTGGAACACTGGAGTGTGGTAAAGTAAAACGAGTGCGGTAAAGTAGTAAGTGCAGGAATCTGCTGTTTTGCGTACTATTATGAGTGCAATAACAAACACTTTATCGGTCAACTGAAGGAATTTATTTTTAACATGGATCCATCAAAATGGATTAATATGCAGTCTTTATAAAGATAAATAGAACAAGTATAGACAGATACTTAGTATAGATAGTGCAGTAAGTGAAGATACACTGTATCAATACAGATCAATCCATCAATACAGATCAATCCATCAATACAGATCAATACAGAGCATCAATACAGTGTATCTTTACTAACTTTATAGTACACGTGTTTCTTTATGTACACAATCCACAATGTCTATAAAGACTGTCCAGTAGATGTGTATCTTAATGTACACACGTCTTTATAAAGACTGTACAGTACATGTGTATTTTTATGAACACTCTACACATATATCTTTATACATATAAAGGATAAAACATTATATGCATTCGTGCAGAAGAATAAATTTATTATTAATGTAAATTAGAAATTGTTCCTTGTAGCATTCGATTCTGCAGTGGTTGGGTCTATTATAATTCAGAATATTATTAATAAAATAACTAATATAATGTAGGATAACTTCTAGTCAATCAGGTTAGTAAAAACAAAAACTTTTTATACGTTAAAAGTAGTAGTAATCATTATCTTTAAAAATTTGTTAATGTCTTGTCCAGAGAATATTTATAGTTTGTAAAATCTAACATCTAAATAAATTTTGATTCAAGCTTGAAAATGACCCAAGGAGGGGTCGAAATATTGCAAAAGTGAGTTTTTATTACCTTAACGGACCCAACCACTGCAGAATTTATTATTAATATTTAATTATTAAAAGTTAATGAAAATTGATACTTACTTGAAAGGGAATACTCCAGAAAGAGTGGAAGCTTGCACAAGAGTTGACAATCCTATCTACGTCAGTACTCATAAAGTTTAGAATCTCTCCTTGGCTAAAAAAATATATATATATAAAAACACAAAGTTGTATTTGGTCTCATTTTAGTATCAAGCTAAGTCTCTAAGTTGGCTTGAAAGTTCTCTCTAGAAAGCACGAGGCCTCCTTGTAAGGCCCAATTCACGCATGAGTGGCATATGGCACTGGCGTGGCGCTGGTTTGTGCCACCTCTAGGTTGACTTATGGCCCAATCTACACTGGTATGTCGTGGCAGAGGCTTGCAAATGGTGTCATTACCACGCCACTCCTAAGTTAGCATATAGAGGTGGCACAAACCAGCGCCACGCCACTCGTGTGTGAATTGGGCCTATGGCGAAGCAAGCCATTAGACAAACTGAGTTATACGGGATCCAGGCCATTGTGGCATTTCAATGGCGACTAGTAAGCAAGCAAGGGTTCCAGATCAGCCCTAATTACACAAGGTGTGTGTGATAGAGAGAGAGCACTTATCAAAAATTCTATAAGGACTTTCATCTATTAAGATCTCCGTAGAAGATGGGACAATGCTTCAAGTATGTGAAAATATAAAATGATAATCTGGAAACTATCTTAGCATTTTATCAGATGTTATCACTAAAATCTATCAAATCCTAGTATCTTTAGACAGGCATTCTAATTGGATGCAGTCCAGTAAAATACCATAAAATCTCACGTATATACACACCCATGTATATACGCAGGCTAAATTTTGAGCTAAAATTTTGGCTTAGCAATTCTACTATAGTTGCAATACTAGTTGCTACTGAAGAACTAAGATTACTTTCCTTAAGTACTCAGTTTCTATGGAATGGGGGCTTCAGCCTGCTCAGTGAGTACTTTGGATAGAGTGTGGGTACATACTGTGGTTGCACCTTAATTAGGTTTGAGATACCTGAGACAAAAGGTCTACCAGTAAAACCTAATGCATGTGAGGTCTTACTGTTAATCAATTTTAAAGCCTTGAGTGATAGGGAGTCCTGTATGTTTAACACATCTACGCAGTGTGAGGAACTTTACAGTCTATTTGTAACAGCTGTGATATTTAAGGGTTACTTTAAGGGGCACCATTCTAGCTTCCTTGTCATAAACTTTCTGTATTTGATTATTCAATATATTATTCAATATTTCTTATATTTATAAAAAATAAAACAAACCTGAATTGCGAGAGAGTAATAGTGTTAACAATGAGGGTTTTCCTGTAGATTGTAGTGATAAGAGATCCACGGATCTTCAAACCAACTTTAGTCATCATGTAATTAAAATGAGACATACAAGTACCACCTGAACAGAACAAAATAATTAGCCTGTCACAGATTTGATGCAAACATGCATTAGCATACAAATAACTAATTAGCAGACAATAACTATGTTGATATCGTTTGTGTATTAAATAGAACTTAAGGAGAGCAAGGATCAGTCAAAATTAAGAATAAAGGGGGGGGGGGGGGGTATTAACCCTTTGACTGCGGGACCTTCCCCCTCTCCCACCCTTAGGTTTCTATCCAGGAGCGGAAGTGTTGCGGGCCTGGAAAAAAGGAGGTCTGCAAACCAGCATAGCAGGAGTAAACGAGTAAAATGAAGTTGGGTCTATCTCTGAGGCGGCCACACAACTAAAGAACCCGTTTAAAGATGTTTCATTATCCCCTCTCTTGAATAACGCTCGCCTTTCCAAACTATTGGGTATCACCAAGTAATACCTTCCGCCACTCAGTTGAAAATGCTAAAATATCACCAGGTGATACCTCCGCAGTCAAAGGGTTAATGGTTCGGAAAAATTGGATTTTTAATTCTGCAACGCACCATTCTTGTTTGAACCTTGAGAGGAGATATCAATTTTTTTTTTTAAACGTACGAAAATCAACAACTTTGATTTGTACTATTTAAAATTATTTGACTGATCAATAACCCGAATATTTATTGCTCCCAGATAATCTATGTACTGTCGACTTTCGATAACTCGAACTTCACAAACTCGATTTTTTTTAATCCCCTCCATTTCCCTATAGTGTTTGCCTTTATTATTACCTTTGTAAGTTGAATATTTAAAAATAAATTTGTACACAAGAATTTTGTAAACAAGATCTATAAGTCAAAGTTTTGATTCCATCACCTCTATAACTCCAAGTTCACAGGTGCCAACATGATCAGAGCCACATGCTCATTTGGAGGGCTCTCCCGCAAGCTTATCAGTCCTACACCTGACCCTGACAATACCATACTATAGTAGAATAGTAGAGTTCTCGCATGAAATACAGTATAGTCGCATATCATTGCTTCCTCTTCTTTCGAGAATTCAGCATACCGCCAAATCAACTCCTAAAAATGCTGGATGAGTAATGATGAAGCAAGTGGCTCAGTGAAGAGGGCAAAATATGTATATAGTTTTTGTTTAGAAGCCTGTATTTTTTGGTACTGGTTTATTACTCGAGTAGGAAACCTTAATATTCAGTTGGTTATTTTATAACTAGCCGTTAGGCCCGCGGTAACGGGCAGAATAATAAATATGGTTGAGAAAAAGAGCTGAGAGATAATTAGTTATAATTAAAATAGACATTTAAAGAGATATTTACTGTTTAAATTGTAAGTTTTATGCAGTTATAATTAAAATTAAAACATTTAAGTAGGAAGTTTTGTGCTCTGATATTTGTTAAATAGGTATGGCGCAATTGGTTAAGAATCTGGCTTTCACCCAGGAGCCCCGGGTTCGATCCCAGCTTATGGCACATCAATTTTTAACGTTATAAATCATTTAGAGGTGAGTTGTCATCGTCGGGACACTACTTGATTATATAAAAGATACCTCAAACCTCAACAACTCGAATTTTTCTATTTACCCCTGAAATTCGAGAGACTGATTACAAACTCAAATCACCAACCTGTTGACTATAAGTTAAAACCTGTGTTGAATGTGACACAGCACAAGGAGCAACTCATTACAAACTAGGTTTGCTTTCTGTCAACTCAAAAATGACTCGAGTTTCCAGTTGAGTTTGTTTTGAGTTGCTCCGTGTGCGGAGGGTCTTATCGAGAGTTGACTGTATATCAAAGCCTAATACCACTATACCCCTCACTTTATTTTTCATTGCTTCTTCAAAGTGCTATCACGTCCTATACAAGTACCACCTATACAATTACTTGGGGAGCTGGACAAACAGAGGCTAATTTAAAATAAAATCATAGATAATTAATAAGCCAAGTTGATTACTTATCAAGGAGACTAGACATAGTGCGACAGCGTATAGATATCCGTTTACGATAGGTTCGTCTCTACTCTGAGTGAAGGTAACGAGGCTGTGAAGTAGAAGTGGATTGAAGAATCCGACCACATCCGATATCAGTTTGAGTATTCCGATGCCGTAGAACTGTTTCCAGAACGAGTGATGGAGAGCTTTGAACAGCGTGACTCGGTTAGTTCCGTAGAGGCTTTCCTCCGTCAGTCCGGAGCGTAGCTTCATGTAGAGGTAGGACGAACTCAGCGATGTGGGTAGTTCAAACAGATCATCGGTGGTCTTCAACTGACCTGTTCTTCCTTTGCTTAGCAGCGGTGTAACCCACGAGAATGTTAGCCTGAAACATACATATTCGATTTTAAATAAACCGCACAGGAAAATGTAAAAAAATAAACTTAAAAAACATTTAAAAGTTATCAGTTTTAACTGACATTTTTGCAGAATTTGCAGAAAAAACCCAAACAGAAAATAGATTAAATTTTTTTCCTACAGTTGACCGATAAAGTGCGGTTATTATCGCACTCAAAGTAGTATGAAAAACAGCATATTCCTGCTCTTACTACTTTACCGCACTCGTTTTACTTTACCGTACTCTAGTGTTCCAACTTACGAACATAAAGAACTTAAATCTAAAAGAAGATTTAATAATCCAAATTACAATAATAATAACAATGACAACTTATTGTTTTGAAACTTAACTACATGATTTAAACTCTGTATATCAAATATAAAACAAGTAAGGCGCGCTTCACGTAAGGTCGTGAGACGATAATCGCCGGTTTCTGTAGGATTAAGTTAAAATTATTAAGTGTAATACTTGCATATTCCTTTTCTACACTTAAAGGCCTTTAAATTGATGTATAATATGCCATGGTAAGTAGAAACTTTTTTTAGTCGTCCACCATATTGGCCGCCATCTTAAAAATATTACGTGTGTTATTTTAATAGTTGCATATTGTTTTTCTACACTTCAAGACCTTTCAATTGATGTATAACATGCCATGGTAACTAAAAACTTTTTTTTTAGACATCCGCCATATTGGCGGACATCTGCCATCTGGGAAATATTAAGTGTAAAAACTCCAAAATGTGTCCAGTTGTCTAATATGCCGAGATGCACCCGTGTGCCAAATTATATGTTTCTAGCTAGAGTAGTTTATGAATTGAAACAAACCAACGGACAGACAGACAGAGCCGTTATATAAGGTTTCTTTTTGTACTTTGTAAAGAAACCTAAAAATAGAAACAATCCTAGGTACAACAACCCTTTTGCCTAGGCTTGCAACAGGGTTGATACAACTATATATTTAATGGATGACAAGGGGATAATGTGTTGCTACACCAGCTGTATAAACCTTATAATTAACAATTTCAACCCGATAGATGCTACTTCACTTAACTCTGCCAATTTCACTTAAAGCTGTCAATTTATATCATGATTCTCGGTGAAAACCAAGTGTGGGGCTCCTTGCCTGAGTGGGGAATTGAACCCAGATCTCCTAGTTCTGAAGTATGAATGATAGCAATGAGCTACCAGTGACCCAAATTATTAAACAACTGCAATATACAACTCCTCCCCCCCCCCCCCTTCTTAACTTTTGAACGGTTTGAGATAAATTAATGAAACTGGAGAGATCTGTACTATGTAAAGGCAAGTTTGTTATCATGCAATTGTGCAATAGGTGCAACCACCCACATTGCCCCCAGACCACCCAACTTCAAAATTTCATATTGGAGAGTATATTTATTTTTATTATGGATCCCCCATGTTTCAATAATTTATTTCAAACCGTTTAGATTTAATAACCATATAAGCATTATTTTTTTACCATTTTCGGAAGGGTTATTTCTCTATCTTTGCCCCCTATTGGGAACAAAATATTTGAGGAAGAAAAAAGTTCCAAGTAAAATCTTATTATTTCTCACTGTAGAATCCAAATAGACTATCAGAAATATACACTCCATTTGAAATTTTGAACTTGGGTGGCCTGGGGGCAAGGTGGGTTGCCCCTACTGAGTGATTGCATGAAAACAAACTTCCCTTTACATGGTACGGATCCCCCGTTTTTTTTAATTTATCTCAAACCGTTCAAAATAACAATATTTTAAACTGGCTTTGACAACTCTAGTTTAGTAACTCATGAACTGATGAAGCCAAACTAAGTACTCGTTCGTAGCCCCAAAATTAAAACAATCGGTTTTCGTGCAGACAATTGCCTTCCTCTTGAAGCATACTAAACCTTATCAAGCTCGGAATAAATCAGTAGATTTTTATAAAAAAAAAAAAAATAATAATAATAATAAAATAAAATAAATCCATACACACTCATCTTCATATGCAAAGATAAATATTATTTATTCTGAGTTTATCCATTATAATTTCTTCCTGTAATTAAATCAGTTCATCCTATTTGTAATTTCTAAATCTCTTTATCTTTGTATTTTTATCATCATATCATTTTACTTAATAATGTCTAATTTCAGAATTATTTATATTTCTAAATTTTAATTATTTGAGACATTAGTTAATTCGACTAAGCATATATTTAATGTAATTTGATAATAATTTAAATAATAATAAAAACAATTCAAATGCATTGCTCTATTTTTACAAGTCTAATTTTATAAAGCAGAAATGAGAAGTTTCATTTGCACAGGTTATCGTCCTGGAATGAAACTGACTTTCTAAATTCATCTCAAAACTATTAAAAACACAGTTGCATCAATATTAAATCGAATCCAATTGTTAAAAGATGAACTTGAAATATTTTAAAATTGTGAGAGAAAATTTGACATTTTATTCAAACATATCAGTATAAGAGCACTTCTTCTCAATGGGAGTTCAAAATGAATTACAATGAACCTTGAAATAAATGTTTAGCCGGCACTCAGCCTTGAGGCACTCTAAAATAAAACATGTTGAAGTGCTATAGGTTTTTTTTTTTTTTTTTTTGGTTTTTTAGCATTATTATAGATGTATGTACATCGAACTTGTCCAAATCAATTTATTCACAAATTACATTGTTCATTTTATTTAAACAAAAATAAATACATTAGAAGAAAGTATTGTGTCTGTCTAATTGTCCCAGACAAAGAAAGCTGTTTTAAATATCAGAGATTATAAAAAATAAATTTAATAATGTAAAACTTGTCAGAGATGGAACATGTGTAAGCTGGAAACCTGCAAAGGTAGAAACTTTTTCTTGGAACGGAGTTTTTGTTTTCTAAGTAAAACACCCTGTATAAGCAATAGTAGGAAACCTGCTAAGGTGGAATTTTTATTTTTTCTGGAACCGAGGCCTTCCAGCTTAGGCAAGCTTTACTGTAGTTACAATTATAAGAGGGGTTTGGCATAGCTAAGTGGTTAGATCCTTAACTTGTAAAATCTAGAGATCTGTAGTTCAATTCAAAGTGGCAGAGAGGATTTTTATGTTATTTTCTCTCTATTACTAGGCATCGCGTGGCTCTATCATTGAAGCGAGCGAATTGCAATGAAATACTGCATATTAAAATTAATTCATGACGAATGCCATAGTTGAAGATAAGTGGAAGAGGGTAGTGTGGGGGTACTCGGTACAAAGCTTGCCTTCCTAGATAAACCTATACACTACACGCCTTTCGAACCTTAACCACCTGCCGTAGCTTTTAAACAATTATTATAAATGTATCTCATCATTACGCAAAGACTACTGCTTGTATCAAGTTGAAATTTTTCATGCCTGTTTCAATTGATCTTTAGACGATGTATATGAAGTTTTGTTAAAATCGTTGCGTCAGGACGTAAGATATCGGTAAAAAGGTTGTTTTCTCTGTTTTAAACGTTTAGGTCCCCTTTAATAGTTTTAGCGATCTTTATTAACTCATAGCGGTGTCGTTGTTGGTTTTACTAAAAAATGTTATTTGAAAAAAATGTTCGTCTCATCGAATAGGTGATGATAGAATTTTTTCCCGTCCAGAAATTCCAATTTTAAATTTCAAGCTTACGTTTACGCGAGCATTGCGTGCGAACTCTTGGATGGATCACGCTGTCCAACAAACTTAGCCTGAGTATTAGTAAAAGGAACATGTATACCAAATTTCAACTCAATTGATCAACTTTTACTCAAGTTAGACAGATAGACAGACAGACAGACAGACATCCAAGAAGCATATTTCGTTGAATGTAAGAAGCTCGCTTACGCTCGCTTCAATTATTTAATGGTAATTTAAGGATTCAGAGTAGCCGTGGTGCTAAATTTAATGTGACATCTGCTCGCCCATCTATGAATCAAGGTTGAGGTCATGGGTTCAATCCCATGCCTTGGCACTTTGTTTTACATGGCTCACTATTGATCCCAACGTACTAACTTTGAATAGTTTTATGAATCAAGGTTGAGGTCATGTGTTCAATTCCATGCCTTGGCACTTTGATTTACATTGCTCACTATTGAACCCACCGAACTCACTTTGTATAGTTTTATGAATCAAGGTTGAGGTCATGTGTTCAATTCCAGTCCTTGGCACTTTGATTTACATGGCTCACTATTGATCCCATCGTTACTAACTTTGTATAGTTTTGTGAATCAAGGTTGAGGTCATAAGTTCAATCCCATGCCTTGGCACTTTGTTTTACATGGCTCACTATTGATCCCACTGTACTTCACTTTGTATAGTTTTATGAATCAAGGTTGAAGTCATGGGTTCAATTCCAGTCCTTGGCACTTTGATTGTCATGGCTCACTATTGATCACACCGCAGTATTCACTTTGGCGGTACATTAGTGTTAGAAGTGGCTCACCTCCATATGGGGTTAGTCATACGGTTAGGGTCCAAAGAAGTGCCCTTCCCATTCTACTACTAGCACTGCTACTAAATCAATTGATATGATACAAAACTTTCCACTCTGTCAGTACTTTTCCTTTCATATCCTAATAAAAAATAATCTTAGACATAAGCTAAAGAGATACGTAAAGAAAGATAAATGAAGGTACAGTCGACTCCATAACTTCGATACTACAATATTGTTTGTTTTTGTTACTTGGTTGGCCTGTCCGTGGATCCATCAGTATGGAATTATTCTTCTTGATAACTCCAATTCTATAAAACATACTAAATTGTTTTGTGGTCCCTTACTTCGGTTTTGAAATATCAAGAATTCCTATAAAATCACTTGGTCAGAATTCATCAAATTAAAAAATCTTCAAAGAAAATTTATTTAAAACTTATCTACTTTATGACTACTCTAAATAGTGATATAAATTTATCAAATAATATTTTTGTGTGACACAATCTAGTGATGAATCACCGTTGGTTGTGACTCATAAACAAAAATTAAAACTTAAGAAGATGCTCATTTGTATAAAATATATATTATATATTGAAAGACCTCAACAGAAAGATATTTTAACTTGAAGTGATCAACATACAAAAAAAATAAGCCAAGAAGATATTAATTTATACAAACAGATATTAAAATAATTTATCCCCAAAATATTTAGCTGTTAACTCACAAAAAACCACAAAAAATAAAAGTTTTAATTCAATTTAAAAAATACACGAGGCTTTAACTGATATTACCAAGGTGATCTGCTTATTTTAAAAAGGGAGACCATACATACCATTATTTAAAGCCTTTGAAGGCATCCCATTGGTTCCTGAAAATTTCCTGATGAGGTCCGGGCAAAATTAATAACTTGCCAAAAACCTTATAAGAAGCAACAATTAAAATTAAAAAAAAAAAAGTAAATCGGGTAGTACGAAATCGGTGGGCCAAATTGTGCAGACTTACCAATTGGTATCAAAAGAGAATATTTATCCCAAGAATGCTTATTTTCCTTTAAAATTCTCAAAATATTAATATTCCTAGGGTCCTTAGGAGGCACAGTCTCCTCCCAAAGATCTAGATTTATTAGAACCTGGCTGTGATCTCCTAGTGAATTCATAGATTTATTAGACACTGGCTGCGATCGCCTATTGTAGTTCTAGATTTATTAGAATCTGGCTGCGATCTCCTAGTGAATTCATAATTGATTCCTGGTGACTGCGATTCCTAGTGAATTCATTTATTAGACACTGGCTGCGATCACCTATTGTATTTCTAGATTTATAAGAATCTGGCTGCGATCTCCTAGTGAATTCATAGATTTATTAGACACTGGCTGCGATCTCCTATTGAATTTCTAGATTTATTAGACTCTGGCTGTGATCTAGTGAATTATGGCAAAGTCTCCTCCCAAAGACCTAGATTTCTTAGACGCTAGCCGTGAAAACCTAAACTATAGAATTGGTTTCAAGTACTTTCATCTGTCATCAGTTCACAAATATCTATCTTAATAAAAGAAATTTTGATAAGACAAACCTTGATAAGAAGTTCCATCCTTCTCCGGCAACTCCAAGGAAACCAGGATCCAAATCATCTCTGAATCTTGAATAAACTCCAAACAGGGGAGAATGTTCACCGCTCTAGAATATAAACAAAATTTGTTAGTAAAATAAATAATAATAATAATAATAACAATATGTATATATATTTTTTCCCAAAATATTATTAATAATATTTTATACATACAATTTTTTTCTTTTTGTCACAAATATTATAGGTTTTATTTGTATATTTATTTGTTTACATTTTGGTGAGGACCCTCAGTAGAGTAAAACTCTAGATTTAAGACCCTGTTTCTTTTAATTAGTTTAAATTTTGTATAGTAAATAAATATGTTGCAGAAGAAGGAAATTAAAGGTATGAATTAATTAAATTAAATTATAAGTTAAAAGAAAAAAAAATTAAGTTAAATTATGAAATAAGATAAAAAGAGAAATTAGTAGTTATCTTGAATTTATCATTGTCCAAATAATAGTTGCATCAGGTCTTTGTTGTTTAATAGATTTGTGAGTAAAGGTATGTTATTATTTGGTTTTTACAAGTGTGTGTAGACTGAGATGTTGAGGCAATTCGTTGCAATATTTTGGTCCTAGGTTTATAGCATATTTTTGTTTCTTTGTTGTGTTGCAGTTTGGAATTTTAATTGTCTTGTTTATTTTAGATCTTGTAGAATAAATATGATAAAACTTTCATTTTTTCTTCATTAAAGAAATGAAAGAGAATTGATTTTTTGAATAGCAGGTTAAGAGGAAGCACGGACAGATCTTTGCAACACAATTCCAAAGGATATCTGGTTGCTTTTTTAGGATTATGTAAATATATTCTGCGTGTATACATAAAATATGCTTAAATAAGTTTTAATAGATGCAACTCTTGACTTTGAGATACCCGCTTGAAGCACTGTAGAGCATTGGTTCTTAACCGGGGGGCCGCGGCCCCCCAGGGGGCCTCGAATGGTATTTAGGTACTATATAATATTATATTTAGAGACTGTAAGGGGGCCGTGGTTACCAAAAGGTTAAGAACCACTGCTCTAGAGTATCTGATTTAGACAAAAGTATAAATAAAAAAACCGGCAACAATCAAAACTAAAATATTTTAATACTAGGAGCATCAAACTGAGATAACACTTGATATACTTTCAACAATTGCAGCGCTGGTTCAATGAACTGTGATGACAGAGGCATTAACACTTATATACAGAAGGGATGATGTGTCGTTATCTAGTAGTTCTTTAGACAAAGATTGTTATTCTCTATTGTGTATGGAAGTGATAATAAACATTTGATAATTCATATTTTAGTAGATATTTCGGTACTTTTTTACTTTGTTACCCACCCTAAGGTGGGTAACAAAGTAAATTAAGTCGGATGTGGCAAGATTTTACTTGGTTACCCACCGTTAGTTTGCAGTATTGTGTTTGACATTTAAAAAAAAAAAAAAAATTACAATCTTAACTGGGAAATGTTCAAATATTCCTTTGGGACAAAGCAATATCACACTTCTGTAAATAAAAATGACAATATCCGTTAGTCTAACTATCTAGTAATGCAAAGTAACCTTTAATCCAATAAATTTAGAACACAAAAATAGTTCACTTGGATTTAATAATAAATAGAAATAAATAAATGGAGGGTAACAAAGTAAATGAGTGCCTACATTTCAATATAAATATCGATAGTTCGACATTTCAATAGCAACGGTGGTAAAGCCACGGCACCAACCAAGTTACTTCGACCAAGATAACAAATCCTGTGGCTAGCACTTAATCTTACGTCTGTTTGTGCAAGTATTGATAAAGGTTCTAAATAAATTTGAGATGAGCATAGAAAATTCATCGAGTAAAATATTTAAATGTCTTACTGGGCTCGAAGGAGCTTGTAGTAGAGTGGAATCTTCACTTGGGAAGAGTGTCAGAAGATAAACCGTATGGAGACCCACTTGTATGCCACTGAACACAACGGGAAGACTAGACGATTCGAGAAGGGATTTGGAATAATAGTTGATAGTGTAGTTTGTGTGCAGTGCGATACAACTCATGATGTAATTGAGTGACCATAGTATTCCGAGTAGAGTAGGTCCTCTTAGAGACCTGCCTAATCTATTAAATAATGCGATTAAATAGGTGAAATGAACGAGCCATGTGAAACATTCCACAGCCGATATCAGATAATCTACGGGATGCAGAGTCCCGGGGTACAGAGAGACTTCTACATACGTCTTTATCACAGGCAAAGCTGATAAGAATAAAGTAACACAACTCCTTATCCGAAGTACCCACGTCTCCTTCTTAGGCCTTCTGATGTTAGTCAAATGAATGCCGCAATAATAGGCAGAAACTACAGCGATCAAAGACAATATAGGCAATTGAAGACTTAAATACTGGAAGCACAAGTCGAAATCTTTATAAGCTGGGTTCCACAGAGGGAATTTATCGTCAGAAGAACCGCAGAACTCACTCCAGTTCCAATGTAATTTGAAATAATTGATCGCGTCCATTTCTAATTAAAAACAAATCGAAGGTATTTAAATAATACACGTAAAGAGTTTCAACGATAAAAAAATTTATAACCCATTAGTGAAACTAAATTAAAAACGAAAACGAAACTAAATTATCAAGTCAATTAACATAATAAAATTACAACAGAAAAAACAAACACGTAACCTAACTGAAACCTACCGACTAAACTACGAGACGATTTGTAGGTCTTCCTCACTTGACTAAACTTTATTTTAATAAAATTAATTTCCTCTCGATTAATAATTTTTAACCGTTTATTAGAAATAAATAACCGTTTTTATATATTTACGTTATTAATTTATAATTAATTAATATCGAAAGAAATGAAATTAGACGATATCTCCAGGGACATTTCTAACCTAAGTACACAACCTGGAAATTAGTATTTTTTTACGGGAAATGTTGAAATTTTCATTTTCTTGTTGACCGTTCGCTGTTTAGTCGTCGTTTGATTGTCGGGTTTTTTTTATTTACCTTTTTTCGGTTTTATTTTTATTTGACCAATATAAATTTAAAACTTGTTGTATTAAGAAATCGGATTTTTTTTTATATTTAAAAAGTAAATTTTCGATTCGATACCAGGCTAGTCTCTTTTTACTTAATGTTCCTTTAAACTAGCTGGAGTTTGTTTTATTATTTTTTGCATGCTCTTCTCTTTTTTTCTGTTTTGGCGCTCTTGGTAGAAACTATTTTTTTTTTTTAAATAATTTATTTATTTATTTCTCAGAATGTCTTCTGGTAAGTTTAAATTGCATCGTAGAGATTTTTTTTTAATTTTTATATATTATTTTTTTATCTTATTATTAGCATTATGATTTCGAAAGTATACAATCCATGCTATTAATTTTCTCTTACTGATTAGATGGTGAATGTGTATGGTGAAGTAGGTTTCTTATTTATCTAAATCTGTTAAATATGTTATCGTTTTGTAGTTCAAATATTTATTTTGTGTAAACCTATGGTGTTCGGCATACTTATTTATTCTGTTTCTTAACTTATATTTACATCCTCTGAATCACTAATCCTTGTACAAACTCAGTGAAGACGTAATGGTTTCTTTTTCCCCATTAATTTATCATTTCTTTCCGAATCGAATAACAATTACCAAAAATACGTTTATTTAATTATTACCCTGCATCATAAGCCGATGTGAGCTTTTTCCTCTGTATTCTATTTATTATAGATTGAGAAATAAATCTGTTCTATTAAAAATATAAATTATAAGAATATTTTTGTCTCCGAGGGTCTTATTTTACAATCCTAATTCTTTTAACTTAAAAGTGAAGAATACTTTAGTACATTTAAAAACTAATTAAAGATATTAACCATTACCAAAATATTAATCATGGTCTGCTAAATATTAATTACTTAAGTGGTTTTCATTGAGTTAATGAAAGCTCATTTACCTTATAAAATGGGGACATTTGTAGCCAGATTTGAAGTACAGTTCGTTTTTCATTTACAATAGGCTTGTTCCAACCGCCAGTTCCGAATCAGTTTCGGATTAATCCGTGATTGTCCCTGATTGACATAATGCGCATGCGCGATCATTGACCGTTGGGAATTGATTTATGATTTCGTTTTTGTTGGAACGCTCCTTTCTTGAACCAAACTGTTTGATGTGGTAGGTTTTAGCACTGTTAAAAAAAAAACTTGTTTTAGTAGACTCACGGCACACACTTATTTTTATTGATATAATCCTGAATGCTCTTTTGTTTTAAAAAAACAAATATTAATCTTAGTCCTGTTAGAGAAAGAAAAATTTCTGAAATAAATCGGATTCTTTCGATATTTGTTTGAAAATGGAATAAGTACCAAAAGTACATCTTGGAAATAGGTCCAATTTTTATTTTTTTTTTCAGAAATATCTAGATAATGTCATTATATGCACAAAAATTAATCATCGCATTCGTACAAAATCATTTTAAAAATAAGATTTGAATCACAAGAAAGGAAAATAATAGGCGAGCGAAATCAAAACAAAAACAATAAAGCGGAAGGTTACGTTTCTGTTCACCGAAATTCAATCCCAAACTACTAGTTCCTGCCTCCGATCGCTGACTGCTCTGACTGGTACCAAACCAATCCGTGATTCAATCAGGGCGTGGTTGGAACATCCGACTAACAGTCAGAGTCAGTCAGAGTTTGAGTTTGGGCTTCGTTGGAACGCCCTGTTCATAATGCGCATGCGTCGACAGTTCCAAACCAGTTTGGAAGTGCGGTTGGAACAAACCTATTGTTTCCATGTTGTTACATACAAATTATATTTTCTTCTTAACTTACAAACAATTATAGTTTATTCCTGACTTATTATCAAGTTCAGATTGTTTTTGACTTACGACCCATTACAGTTGTTATCATTGTTAACGTTTAACTTGTTTTATAACAAGAATGATGTGTAACAGAACTGTAAGTATTAATGAAAGAATGTTGATAACTTAAGGTTTACAATTTAAGACCCTCTGCACTCGGGTTGACTGATTTGCTACTTGAGTTGGAAACTAGTTTCAAAATAGTCACACGTGCAATCAGTTTGCAACCAGGTCCACACACGAGTGCAACTGATTTTAGATTAGTAGGTGACCTCTTTCCACACAGTGTGTATACGGAGCTAGTTTATCATGCATTCTTGTTGGTAGTTTTCTTTGAACTTATATCTGCAACCACTTCCTTCCCAACGGGGAAGCGCAACCAGTTGCAAACTGGTCTGGTTTTGGTCGACCCGTGTGAGGACCCCTACCTTCTACACGGGGTGTGTCACAGAACAGTTGCATGAGCAACTAGTTTCCAACTTGAGTTGCAAATCAATCGGGTCGTTTGCGGAGGGCATAAAATGGTTTTGGTTGGTAGTATTGTCTTGGTTTGTCTTTCATCACTCTTCTATTCATAACATTACAGTATGTGCGTTACAAGTTGTGACTTTTGACACTCAGATTGGCCAATCTAAATGAGAAAATTAAATAAAGCTACTAGATCTGTAGAAGGAGTGAGGCCAGTGACATTTTTATTTGCCTAGTTAGCACAACCTTCTGGAATTCAAAATCCTGACCTCTCATTGCTCTAATTTTTCGAATTTTCCCGCCCTGCTCAAAAGCCACAACTTATAACTTGCTAACAGTAGTTAAGTGATTTGTTGCTGGAATATAAATACAGTAGAACCTCATTGTAACAGAGTATTAGGGTTTAAAGGTTGTCTAAGATTTAAGGAATGTTCTTCTTTCGACTGTTACTCCCCTTATTAAAACAGAAGTGTGATATTCCTTTGTCCCAAAGTACATTGGACTTAACATCCCTCTATCTTAAAAGTTATTTAGACAGTCATTTATATATATTCTAATAAAAATATAGGAGAGTAACAATCTAAAGAAGTTCCCATTTTAAAATACCAAAGGCTGATTACTGAGGACTATTTTTTTATTTTTATTTTGTCTTCCAAGGCTAGCCTGCCCTCTATGAATCAATGTAATAAAATGCATTACTATATTCCTCTTGAAGATAGCATTCATTTGAAAGCCTACTACTTTCCTGAAATTTTAGCCCTGAATTCTGCCTGTGTATTATACACGATTGCTTATTATATATGCAAGATTTTGCGTTACTCATTATTTTAATCCCTGAAGATGGCACTAGAGTAGGATGTGAAATGTCAGAAAACCCATCCAACATGTGAGGGTCACCACTATAACACCTAAAAAATCATCTTAATTTCATCTTTATGGCATGAACTATAGAAGCCTAGGTTGAGGTAGCATATTTGGAGCATCATGTATAGAAATGAAAAAAAAAACTGGCATTATTTAATTAAAGTCTTTTCTGTGTATTGATAAAAAAATATGCACCAATTATGGATTCTTCTTCATTTCATAAGTTTTCTCTTAATAAATTTTCTATGTTCAGTCCTAGATTTTAATACACACCTATATGCAGGTCGATTTTGGGAATCTTGGGCGTATGTATCTATCGTAGATTAACTGGGCTTCGATGTAGTGTATCTGGTTTTTCGAGAGAGTATGAAATGAAAAAGAATACGTAAATAATGCAATTTATATCAATATAAAGGAAACACTTTAATTATGTATGCATTATATTTGGGAGTTTTTGCATTTCTATACATGAAGCCCCATATAGACTAGTCCAACCGAAGCCTACGCTCTAAGATATTTGTTTCTCCTTCAATTCTTCAAGTAAATGAAATTGAAAGAGTACAAGTGATAGCATGATTGTAAAAAGACAGATAATAGCTTCTACATTCACTGACGGATCAATTAAAAAAGTGATTAAAACTCAGTCTTAATGAAATTTCAGCTATTTTAACTCTTCTTGTTGCAATACGAGGTGCTACTCAAAAGTTCCTGAACTCTATGTGTAACTCTTCTAACACTTTCAGCTCCTCTGGTGCAACAAGAGGTGCTTCCTGGGCGCCATTTGTTTTTTTTTTAAATAAATTTTTAATAGAGCCATGACGCAACAGGTGCGTCACGCTGCGTGCGGGAATACCCTCGTCATGACGCAGACGTCTGCGTCATCGGCGCTGAAAGTGTTATCTAGTGTAGTGCATCGATTTGCCGCTAGGTTTCAGTACTAGTAGTTCTCCCAAACCCCTCCTACCGTTTTCACTTTTTTTTTTGCCTTCTTTTGTCTTATCAGTGAGGTGATATCTGTGATACTGTTAGTTGTGTTCTGAGATAGCGTTATAAGCGTTTTGAAAGAGCAACGCATTTGCAACAAATTTTGTTTCAAGTTCGGGAAAACGGCGACTGAAACTCACCAAATGCTTCGAGAACCATTTGGTAATGAAGTCATGGAAAAAAAACCCAAGCCTTTGAATAGTTTAAGTGGTTCAAGAATGGAAGGACACGAGTGGAAGACGACGAGCGCTCTGGGCGCCCTTCAACTGGAATCAACGACCAAAACATCCAAACTGTGCATGGAACAATTCTCCGAGACTGTCGACAATCAATTCATGATATCAGTAATAAAGTTGGAATGTCCTTTGGCACAGTCCAAAGAATTTTTGCGGATGAACTTGGGATGCGCAGAATTGCTGCAAAATTTGTTCCCCGTCCGTTGACACATGTTCAAAAGCAAAATCGTGTTATCATTTGCCAGGAACTGAAAACATGTGCCCAAAATGATGAAAACTTCCTTTCTTCCATCATTACGGGTGACGAGTCATGGGTGTACGGGTACGACCCGGAAAAAAAAAACAAAAAAAAACAGCAGTCATCCCAGTGGAATACTCTGTCCTCGGAGCGTTTAAGCCATTCAAAGGCTTGGGTTTTTTTCCATGACTTCATCACCAAATGGTTCTCGAAGCATTTGGTGAGTTTCAGTCGCTGTTTTCCCGAACTTGAAACAAAATTTGTTGCAAATGCGTTGCTCTTTCAAAACGCTTATTACGCTATCGCAAATGTGAAAACGATAGGAGTTGGGGAGAAGTACTAGTAGTGAAACTTAGCGGCAAATTGATGCACTACAGTAGTTAGAAGAGTTACACACAGAGTTCGAGAACTTTAAGGTAGCACCTCGTAAACTGATGTTATTTTATCATTCAATTTTAATATCTTTGCCGAAATTTGAAAATCTCTTAACAACTAACAGAGGAGTCTTCATTGTAGAAATTATGGAATTGATTAATGTTTCTTCTCTCATTTACATTAACATGGTTTTGGCAATACTATGGCTTTAAATTATTCATTATTTACCTTTGTTTCTTTTTTTGCATTATATTTAGCTATTTCTCTTTTTTATCTTCTGTATACTTTTTTTTCTTCTGAAAGTACAGTCGGACCTCTACATAACGAAATTGATGTTTCCTTAAAAAAAAAAATGTTATATAGAAATTTTGTTATATAGAATTTCTTTTACTATAGAAACACTTTTCATGGAGATATTATGGGACATGGAAAAAACAATTTCTTATATAGAGATTTTCATTGTATAGAAGTTAGTTGTATGGAGGTCGGACTGTAATTGATTTGATTTTTTTTTTTTTTTTTAAATTTATAAATATGCAGATTAGAATAAAATTAGTGATTTATGGTTATTCATTAGAACAATGTGGTTTAGCCAAATACTTATTTAAAATTGATTTACATATACTTTACTAGACAATGTACATATACTATACTAGATGTTCAAACTTCACCATTTTTAGATTGTATGTCTATTATAGCTCATGACCCTGATACTTATTACGTTTCCATGATGTTTAAATACGACTTGAATCCTGATTTGGAATTTAACAGTTAAGGTGTTTCCATGAGTGATTTTGAATCCGTATTCAATTCACCAATCAACTACAGTAGAACCTCGCTTACACGATCTTCAATAACACGACAACCTCAGTTACAAGTGCAATTCTCAAATCCCCTTGAGATTGCCATAACACATAATGTTAAATTAACCTCTATAACATGACTATTATTAACCAAACAACCTCAATAACAAGATTTTTTTCCAATTCACAACGTACCTCAGAACCTCTCGTCGTTTGAGAAGTCAACCTCTATAACGACCTTGAACAAGTCTAGCCTTGAAAACCCCGCCCATTAGCCTCGATAACACGACTAATAGCCAAAATAACCTTGATAACACGACCCTCAACAAAAAGAGCACCTTAATAACAAGACTGTTTCCCTAATCCCCTTGAGACACTTCTTATCGAGGCTCTACTGTTTTTATAAATAATTTTGTAACCTTCACCTCTTATAACCGGGTTTATTATGTTTGTTTTTAAAAACAAAACTAAGCATTACAAAGGTTATGTTTTGGTTGAGAGGAGTGTAGTGTTTTGACATGTTAGAATCGAGTTCAGGTGTTTCCATACTACCCAATCCAGATATGATTCCAGAATTTAGTGTATCTTATCGGGAACAGAATCGTATTCAATCTCGTATTGAATCTTAAGTTTCCATGGACACTTGGATCCAAAATTCTATTGAACCTGTATTCAATTCGTATTGAAACATCATGGAAATTTAGTAGATGTAACTAAATTGATTGAATTGAGTCTATTATAGTTCATAACCCTGATGATGTTACTAAATTGGGACTTGTTTATTATTTTTATTATTCTAAAAAGGCAAAGGGGAGTAACAATCTAAAGAAGTACCACTAAATTGATAAAACTTGTTGGTTACGTTGTTTTTATAAAAACCATACCTCATTCATTTTATTATAATCCGTAAATTATACAGTTCAAATTTTAAAATTAATATGAAGGATGGGTTAGCGAGGTGCTGTCAAATAAAAACACTGTATTAGGGTTTAAGCTAACGTTTCACTAAATTTATTAGCATCATCAGAGCAAAATATAAAGTATAACAAAAATATCTAGATGTTGACTCTAAGACATGTTATAATAGAATGAATAAAGGAATAGAATAGAATGAATAAACAGAAAAAATAAAAAAAATAACAGAATGAATAAACATCTAAATATTTTTGTTATACTTTATATTTTGCTCTGATGATGCTCATAAATTTAGCGAAACGTTAGCTTAAACCCTAATACAGTGTTTTTATTTGACAGCACCTCGCTAACCTATCCTTCTTATTAATCTTGATCTGTCACTACTACCTCAATTATTTTTCAAAATTATTTCAAATTTTAAAATATATACTCAAGTAGTAGCTGGTAAATACTTGTATTAGAAGGTTACTCCCCTTCTGCATATCTTTGAATGTAAAATGAAGATTGATATGATTGCTTAATTCACCACCATTATTACTCAGATAGAGGCCTGATGCCCAGGTGTGGGCGAAAATTTGCATCAAATATATAAATGATTTAGTCCAAGAAGAAGCCCTTGTAGCCCAAGAAGAATTTATTTAATAAAAGAAGAAAAAATTATTTTATTTTACTATTACTATTTATATTTTTATTAAAATCTTTATATGAATGTTTTTTGTTATCCAGAAGCTGAACCTGACTCTCAGCCTAGTGTTGGAGTATCTGGCAATGGAATCACGGATTCTGTATTGGTAAGATATTTTTTTCCATTTTCATTTTAAACTTGCTGAAGTACCAGGTGTTTCTCGAGGTAGGGGAGTGGGAGAATGGTAAGCTCAGAATAAAACTCTAGATTTTTCAATTAAAGACAAACCCACCAGACTCTCTTGATATGGCAAGCCTATCAAAGTTGAAAAAATCTACAGTTTTTGCTTCATTACTTTTGCCATATTTCCATTGGTTATACCTTAAACATAGATTTAGTATTTTGTATATTTTTCACACATTCTTATACTTTTAGGCACTATTATTTGGTTACCTACCCACCAAAAATTACTTTAATGTTTAAATATTCCCTTGCCTAAATAGTTAATTTGAGTAAGTGATATTATCACCTTAAGTGTGATGTACCTTTGTCTCTTTTATGAACTTTTCTTTTATGCCAATAGACTTAGATATTCGGACAGTGCGTGTTAAGGCCGTTACCTAAAGCGATCTTTGCTCTTTATTTTCTTTAATTTTGTATTTAATTCCAATTCTAAAAGAAATGTTGAAACTAAGAAACCATTCCTTAATTTCATTATATCTTATTTTAACCGGGTCTAATTCAATTATTATTTGAACGATGAGTGAAATGATTATATCTAGAATTAGATGTCTCATTATTTAATTGAATTATCTGAGAGGAAGTGAGCCTACAGCCTACCGTTCTACGTTGTCTACCCCCTTCTACCTTCTACTCCTCAGTCGGTGTCTGAATGTGAAACAAGAAGGAACCTTGCCGCTACTGGCCCTTGTCACCTTTCTGAGTCACATCATTCTTCTTACTCCCTTCGAGGTCCGACTGGTCCCGAAGGCTCTGACTTAGGACTACGTCACCGCACTGTGATGTAAGCTGCCCTACTCACTCCAACCGACTCACTACGTCGAGACGCTGCTGTCTCTCTCCATCCCTCTCATCCACCAGGCTCTCCACATCCAGGCTCACTCTCCTCTTCTCTGTATTGCGGGTTTAAATATTTAATTATTTTATTTTCTATAATCTATTTTTTAAACCTACTTTAAAGTATTCTTCTTTACAGACTTAAACGTAACTAATTATAACGTAACTTCAAAGTTTCATTTGTATTTTCCTTTACTAACTTTTCTATAAAATTAATTTCTTTAAATACTTTCTTATAGTATTTTATTCTGATAATTTTAATTTCTATTGTTCTTCATTTTACTTATAAATATAAGAATTTATTCATTTGATTTTAATAATTGTGGTTTCTTGATTTAGCTTTAATCTTTACCCCTTCTCATACCAGCTTTTCTTTTCTTTCACCGTTAGGTCCGAAGTTGGGTTGTAAGATTTACACTCAAACGGCCTAACATCTTTTGGTCCTTTGGTTTCCGGATTAAACTTAATTATTTTCTTAAAATTTATTTTTTGCTTAAAAGTTAATCCTTTCTTTTAAGTTGATTTTTTATTTGTTTGTTTACTTAGTTTATTTGTGATTAAATTCATTATTGCTTTTCAAGCAGCCACATTTATTTAATATTTTTATCTTATATGTGTTTATTTATTTACACGTTTATAGGGGTGTTAAATTTGCCTTTTTGCCTTTATTATTTTAATTTCAGATACTTCTTTGTTTATTATTTCTTTATTTGTCTTTGTATCGTTTATTGCATTAATTTGAGATCATGTCCAACCCTGATAGTGTGCCGGGAGGTTCCTCTGTTTCTATGGAACCTAGGCAATCCCTATTAAGACGAAAGATAAATTCGTCTTGTACAGAAGTAAGGACTATTTTAGAATTAGGAAGGCAAGCTGCGGAGGATCCTACTCACCTTGTTTCCTTTAGAGGTGCGTTCCGCAGTATTAATTCGTGTTTTGACTACTTTCGACAAGCTTGGGACGATTTGTTGGAGCATTATGCGTTGGTAGGTGATAAAAATTACCCGGATGAGAGTGATAAAAAGTTGTACTCTACTATCAAGCGGTACTTTACTGAAGCCAACACACTTTATGAAGAACTTGTGGTAATGGCTCAACCCAAACCCCCTTTGCCTTCTAATCAAACAGTATGGGGTCCTCAAGAGTCAACCATGAGAGCTACAACTAGAGCTCACCTTCCTCGGCTAACTCTTCCTAAATTCTCGGGAAAACTAATTGAGTGGCCACACTTTCGCGATTTATTTATTTCTATTGTACACGATGACATAGCCATCCCAAACGTAGACAAATTCCACTATTTAGCCTCCTCCTTGAGCGGCCCAGCCCTAGCTGTGGTCTCGAAACTCTCTATCACTGATAGTAACTATTTACTAGCATGGACAGCACTAAATAAGGCCTATGACAACAAACGTCTGCTTGCGTCATCTTATTTAAAACAGTGCATGGACTTTGCTCCTTTAAAGAAGGGTAACCTAGAAAATCTAAAGACTTTTCTTTCTGTAATCGCGGAAAATATATCTGCGTTAAAACGCTTGAATATTCCTAACCTTTCGGAATTTATTCTCTTTAACCTCGCCGTTCGATCTTTAGACCCGAAAACTCGTGAATCATTTGAAAAGGAGTTCGTTAATGTTGACTATCCAGAATTTGACAACCTTATAGATTTTGTAAGGGACCGTTGCCAAGTTCTGGAGCTTTCATCTGAAATTAATTTCGATTTTTCAGTCAAAGAAAATGAAGTTAAAAAATCCAAAACAAACTCGAGAGCAACAAGCTTGTTTGTTAAGGAATCTATTGAAACGACTCCAAGTACTAAGGGATCAGAGGACACGAGTTCAGGTGTCAAAGATCAGTCCAGCCGCAAATCTATAGTTAATAGATGCCCTTGTTGTCAAGATAACCACTTTCTGTGGCGGTGCTTTAATTTCAAACGGAAATCATTAGAAGAGAAAAGACGACTAATCAAGCAGTGGCGATGTTGTCACAATTGCCTTCAATCAGGACATATAGCTAATGATTGCAAATCTAAATCTACTTGCTATATTTGTTCTCGAAAACATCACACTCTTCTACATTCTCCGAATTCATCCAACACTTTACAACCTGACCCTAAACCTAGTACGTCAACAGAACCTTGTGCGAAGTCAACCTTAACAAGTGCTTCCGATTCTGATGTGATCTTAGGGACAGCAATTGCTTGGATTCAGGATTTAAGAGGTAACTTCCAGAAAATACGTTTAGTAGTAGATTCAGGAAGCCATTATTCCTTTATAACGACTGAAGCCGTTAAAAGTTTAGGACTTAAACCGTCCTCCTTTAGAAAACGAATCATGGGTGTCGGTCAAAATCTACTTGAAGGAATTAGAGGAAGTGTTGATTGTCTTTTAAAACCTAAACGAATGTGCTCTACGTCGCAACCTCTCAGCTCTAAGGCTATAGTAGTCGATTCTATAACTGCTTTCTTACCCTGCACCAAGATGTCAATTCCGCACTGGTTTGAAAAATATCAGGATAAGCTGGCTGATCCAAATTTCTTTACTCCTAGTAAAATTGAATTCTTGTTGGGAGCCGACCTGTTCCCAGAGATTCTTACTGGCCCATGTGTGAAATCTCCTGAGGGTCCAACCTTTCTGAATACTGTGTTTGGCCTAGTTGTAATTGGTAAAGTTCCAACTGACAGTGATAATACATTTTCCTCATTATTTGTAAATGGAACTAGTCTGACTGACGCAGTTCGATGTTTCTGGGAAGTAGAGGAGCCACAACCCGTACACATAGTCAGTCCAGAAGCTGAATTATGTGAAGCCCATCATGAATCTACACACTATAGATTACCATCGGGGAAATTTGGAGTACGTCTACCATTTAAAGTGCACGATCCAATTTTTAATGGTTCTGAAGCAATCGCATTAAAACGATTTTATTCTTTAGAGTCAAAATTGATTAAGAATTCGGAGCACTACGCTGAATATAAGAATTTTATGCAGGACTATATATCATTAGGCCATATGAGGGTTGCTACTGAATCCTCTAAATACGTCATTCCTCATCATGGAGTTTTGAAATCTAATAAATTCCGTGTTGTTTTCGATGCCTCTTGCCGCATTGATGGACAGTCATTAAATGATACATTAATGACTGGCCCGAAGCTTCAGAAAGACATTGCTACCATCCTTCTTTGTTTTCGCCTTCACAAGATAGCTTTTATTACAGACATGGTAAAAATGTACCGTCAAATTGAGATGGACCCGAGAGATAGAAGCTACCAACATATTTTTTGGAGATTCGACCCGTCTGAGCGAATCGTTAAGTACGAACTGTGCACCATAACTTATGGCCTTTCTTCCTCACCTTACCAAGCTTTAAGGATCGTTCAACAGTTGATTGAGGATGAAGGTCAAGCTTTTCCGGTGGCTTCTAAAGTTCTTCGAGAGGATCTCTACATAGATGACATCGTTACAGGTGCCCCTACATTCAAGGAAGCGAAGAATTGTAAATTTGAACTTATAAACCTTTTAAGGAGAGGTGGCTTTCAGTTAAGTAAATGGAGGAGCAACTGTCCTGAGTTACTTTCTACTGAAGAGTCACAGCAAAACCCAGTAGACTTCTCTGTTGACGAGCAGTCGGCTGTGAAGGTCTTAGGTCTTCAATGGGACCCAACTGAAGACTTCTTTATGTATAGGATTTCTATGACTCCATCTATAGCCACAAAAAGAACCATCCTATCTGTAATCGCGAGGATCTTTGATCCTATAGGGTTCCTCGCACCTGTTATCCTTTATGCAAAGGTTCTATTTCAAGCAACTTGGAAATCTGAAATTGATTGGGACGAACCAGTTCCAACTACTATTCAGACCAAATGGACGGAGCTCGTTCAGGAGCTTCCTCTATTATCTAATTTACAAATTCCCAGATATTTACCTGATGCTCTCAACAACAAATGCCAAATTTTGTGTTTCTGCGATGCCTCGGAATTAGGATACTCGGCAGTTATATATTTACACGTTCTAGCTAATAGCAAGACTTATTTACTTAAGTCTAAGACAAAATTAGCTCCTCTTAAGACCCTAACAGTTCCTAAACTCGAATTATGTGGAGCACTTTTGTTAACGAGACTTTACACAAGCCTCAAACCATTTCTTGCAAGAATTGAGATCAACAGGACATACTGTTTCACGGACTCGTCTGTTGTCCTCGGCTGGTTACAAACAGAACCTTATCTACTAAAGATTTTTGTAGCCAATAGAGTTGTAGAAATCACGAAGGATCTACCTGCTCAGTTGTGGTTTCAAATCAAATCGTCTGAAAATCCTGCTGACTGTGCCTCCAAAGGTACATTACCCTCGAAACTCCTTAACCATCCACTCTGGTGGACAGGTCCCTCATGGCTCACCTTACCACATAATGAATGGCCTCAATTTCAACGTACACCGGTTAGAGATCTGCCTGAATTGAAACCACGGTCCACTACACTGGTGACCGTGCCACCGGCTCAATATCTTGTTGATATAATTGAGAAATATTCGTGTTATCTAAAGCTTTTGAGAGTCATATCGTTTGTGTTGAGATTTATACATAATTCAGCTCATCCTACAGCTAGATGTACCGGACCCTTAAAGGTCCACGAGTTGAAAACAGCGAAACTTACTTGTGTCAAAGCTGTGCAAACAATCTACTATCCCAAAAGAGATGACCTATTCCTTAAGGGCTTAAAGTCTCTTTCTCCGTTTGTGGATGAAGGTGGTGTTCTCAGGGTGGGCGGTCGACTGGCACGCTCCACGTTATCGACAGACTTTAAACACCCTATAATCCTTTCGAATCACGCCTACTTCTCGACACTGATTGTGGACCGCTTTCATAAGATTAACCTCCATCTTCTACAAGGACGCAACAAATGGACGAAAGTACAAAAAAATCTTAAAGAAGAAGATTTAGTAATTTTAGCAGAGCCACATACTAAACCATTAAAATGGCCAATGGCAAGAATTGTGAAAGTTCATTTCGGACATGATAACTTATTACGTGTTATAAATTTTAAAAATCAAAAAGGCAAATTTACACGCCCTATAACTAAAGTAATACCATTATTACGATCTAATCATAATTCCTGTAACGATTAGGAGATAATCTTTATTTTATAAACTTGTTTTTTCTTTGGTTTTTGTGATAATCTATACTACCTTTTGTTTAACTTAAGATTTGTTTAAGAAGATTGATTATGATTTGTAACTAGTTTTTCTTAAAATATATCTATTTTAGGTGGGCGGTATGTTAAGGCCGTTACCTAAAGCTATCTTTGCTCTTTATTTTCTTTAATTTTGTATTTAATTCCAATTCTAAAAGAAATGTTAAAACTAAGAAACCATTCCTTAATTTCATTATTTGTTCATTTTAACCGAGTCTAATTCAATTATTATTTGAACGATGAGTGAAATGATTATATCTAGAATTAGATGTCTCATTATTTAATTCAATTATCTGAGAGGAAGTGGACCTGTGAGCCTACAGCCTACCGTTCTACGTTGTCTACCCCCTTCTACCTTCTACTCCTCAGTCGGTGTCTGAATGTGAAACAAGAAGGAACCTTGCCGCTACTGGCCCTTGTCACCTTTCTGAGTCACATCATTCTTCTTACTCCCTTCGAGGTCCGACTGGTCCCGAAGGCTCTGACTTAGGACTACGTCACCGCACTGTGATGTAAGCTGCCCTACTCACTCCAACCGACTCACTACGTCGAGACGCTGCTGTCTCTCTCCATCCCTCTCATCCACCAGGCTCTCCACATCCAGGCTCACTCTCCTCTTCTCTGTATTGCGGGTTTAAATATTTAATTATTTTATTTTCTATAATCTATTTTTTAAACCTACTTTAAAGTATTCTTCTTTACAGACTTAAACGTAACTAATTATAACGTAACTTCAAAGTTTCATTTGTATTTTCCTTTACTAACTTTTCTATAAAATTAATTTCTTTAAATACTTTCTTATAGTATTTTATTCTGATAATTTTAATTTCTATTGTTCTTCATTTTACTTATAAATATAAGAATTTATTCATTTGATTTTAATAATTGTGGTTTCTTGATTTAGCTTTAATCTTTACCCCTTCTCATACCAGCTTTTCTTTTCTTTCACCGTTAGGTCCGAAGTTGGGTTGTAAGATTTACACTCAAACGGCCTAACAGTGCGGAAGAAGGAAGTGAGCCAATGAGAACTCAAGATTTTGTTAGGTAGTAGGTAGGTCAGGCTAGCTAGGCAAATAAAATTTAACTGAATGACCTTAAGATAACTGCCTAGTGGTTTTATGTTTCCCTCGCATAGGTTGGCCAATTTGAGCTGTCAGATTTACTAAGTCTATTGGCATAACAATAGATATTCCTTTTGTCTAAATAATTATTTAGTCAAAGGAATTATTCACGTGGCAATCAAATATAAGGTGGGTAACCAAATAATGTACTACAGTTTGTCCTTACAAATAAGGGCAGCTATAATCATCAAATTTGGCACACTTATAGGAGTTGTTTGTGCCTAATATACCTGCCAAATTTCATGATTCTAGCTCCCTTATAAGTGTGTCAAATTAATTATAGTGAATAATATGCCTTCCCTTAGTGACTGTTAATATTAATTTTTTACCTTGGTTTGATTTGTAGAAAGTTGCATCGGCTGAAAAAGAGATGGCTGAGAATCCAGCTAAAAAGTCTCGGGTGGATGTTCAATCCCTGCCCACAAGACAATATTTGGACCAAACTGTAGTGCCCATCTTGTACCAGGCACTCTCAACTCTTGCCAGAGAGAGGTAAACAACTTTCATTTTAGAAAAATAACTTTATTTAAAAACTACTAGAGGTCGACCAAGAAGTCATGAACACGGTAGAAACTGAAAGCTTAGCTTCGTTTAAAGTCGGGACTTCCGAATATTGCCGAAGTCAGTATAGTCGGGTGCTATTCTAGTTGTCAAATCTCACGAATAACAACAGGAAGGTTTCCAATCTGTTAGGTTTCCTGTTTTGTTTGTTTTTATACAGTACGAGTTCGAGTTATAGTCACAACTGATTTTCGTAAGATCCACAAATCCACGGGATGATGCAAATACGAAGGACGCTACAATTAACGGGGATGAAATAAAAAGTTTGATTAAGTAAGTTAATCAAACTCAAAAATAAAGAGGAAATAATCAATAAATAATAATAGAAAGATATTATCGTATAGTAGAAGTGATTTCTTATCAGGTACAGTGTTGCCTGTAGCAAAAAATATAGAAGTTAAAAAAAAATAAAATTATTAATAACCAAAGAACAACACTGTGTTTTTTGACAGTGATCTATTCAATTAAAAACTGACTGTACATGACGACACTAGCGCACTCCTCAGATTTCCATGACTTCTTGGTCGACCTCTACCAAATAATAGCCTCTTGACTACTTTTTGTTAATACACACATTGAAGAGCTCATTTAAAGATAATAATGATAGAGAACAATCAATGCAGTAGGAGCTCCATGCATGGGGGTAAATTTTAGGATTTTACCTATTCTCTTCTAGGAAAATTAAAAATTGTCTCTCCTTGTAATTTTACATGGAGAGATAAGATAAGATAATCCATTGATTAAATTCATTTCATTTATACATTTATGAATCTATACAATTTTTTTTAATTTAAATCTGCCGAAGCTGTGGATTTTTATGTGGAGAGACAATTTTTAATTTTCCTTAAGATGAACTCCATAGACACTCCTATATCTAATATTCTCCACTAATTAAAATATGAAGTTTTAGTAGAGGTCGTCATGGAATGTCAAAAGAATAATCTCTCCACGTAAAAATTTCAACATTTTATTCTCTTCTATATGCATCATATTATGCATGTACAACCTTTCAATTTAAAAATGTGAACCTATATGAGAGCCTCAGTAGCTAATATAGGAGAGCTCTAATAGAATCAGGTGTGGTCACAACTTGGAATGGTGACCACAGATATGGGTTCAATTTGTAGACTGGCCCCTGCTCCGTGTTCAACTAGCATTGCCATATGAATAGGTAGTGGCGACTAACCGGCTGCATATGTTAATTGTAAGCTTTATACTGCTGATTGAACGACTCAATAGCCCCATGGTTCATCTACTACACTTATAGTTGTATAAGTACAAGCCCTTGGGCAAGTCTAGGACCTCCACAAGCTGTTGAGCCAAATAGTTAGTTTGCTTATTTAGAACATTAGAGCCAGCTAGCTGTGTGGCTTAAATTGCCTACCACATCTGCTCGGCCATTAATGAATTAAGTGTGGTACAAGGTTGTGGGTTCGATTCCTCGCTGTGATGCTCTGATTTATATGGCTCACTAATGATCACATCATACTCTCTTCGACGGTACAATGTACAGAGGTATGATGTGTGAAGTGGCTGCAACTCTTTACCACAGGGCTAGAAGAAAGGGCCTAATTGCTTGGTTCGAGCAAAAGGTTCATCCTACCCATCTAGTACTAAAGGTCGACCAAGACTTAGATTCCATGACCAGAAGTCATGGAAATCTGAGGAGTGCGCTAGTGTCGTTGTTTTGGTGTCATGTACAGTCAGTTTTTAATAAAATAGACCACTGTCAAAAACACAGTGTTTTTTTGTTATTAATAATTTTATTTTTGATAACTTCTATATTTTTTGCAACAGGCAACACTGTACCTGATAAGAAATCACTTATAATATACCATAATGTCTTTATATTTTTATTCATAATAATTTTCTGTAATAACAAATACATATCAGGTTTGTTCCAACCCCGTTACTTGTATGCAGCATTCCGTGGATTTGTGGATCGTTCAAAAATCATTTAGGACAGTTGTGACTATAATTTGTACTGTATAAAAACAAGCAAAACAGGAAACCTAACAGATTGGAAACCTTCCTGTTGTTATTTGTGAGATTTGACATAAGTGCGCATGTCATACAAACTAGAAATGGGTATTGTCTTAGCACCCAACTGTACTGACTTTGGCAATACTCGGAAGTACCGACTTTAAACGAAGCTAAGCTTTCAGTTTCTACCGTGTTCATGACTTCTTGGTCAATCTTTAGTATTAGAGCCTTACTACTACTTTATATATGGGTTTTTCTGGTTCAATTCAGATTATAAAATGTTGAATTTGTTGTATGTTCAAAGGCCGGCAGATCCGATAAGTTACCTGGCGGCGTTTCTCCTCAAAAATAAATCTCAGTACGATAACAGCACTGCTTCTGCTTCACCCTCGACCAACTCTTCCTTCACATGAACACTGTACATAAGACTCGCTACGCCCAACACCCATTCCTCTACTCTCGAACCAACGATAACAAATAAACACGTCAAAATCTCTACATAGTTTTATTCCTCGTGTGCCTATAATATTAAGTAATTCTTTTAAATTGTAAAATTTTAAAAAAACAGGTTCAATCTGTATTCAGGATATTAAAATTAATAATAATCAAAATATTTTTTAATGAAATTTAATTTTGATGGAAAGTATTTTTAACTTTTAAAGTTTATATTTTTAAGCACATTTCCCCTCTTTTCAACTGAATCTGTTTGGGAAAATGTCGAATGAAATTGCTCATACATTTTATTTTATTTATGAAAAATCAAAAAATTGAAATTGATTTTAATCTTTTAAGGTTTATGCACAAAACTGGTGAAAATTTCATAAAAGAAACCTTTTGATTTATATTGAAATGTTAAATTTGACATTTTTTAATTCCTAACTTTAGATATGTTTGTATGATTAATTAGCTTTTGATGATGCTTTTTCTGAACACTTTCATACTTTACTGCAAGGTGCCATGTAAATATAACTTTAAATAAAATTGCCCTATTACATTTTTCTGCTAGTAAAGAATTTATATACAGTTGGACCTCCATGAAACGAACTCGATGGTTCCGGAAAAAAAAAATTTGTTGTATAGAAATTTTGTTATATAGAATCACTTAGTATAGAGAATCCATGGGACATAAAAAAAATTTGTTACATGGAGATTTTTGCTGTACAGAAGTTCGTTATAAGGAAGACTGTATTTTGTGAAGATGGATACAGCAATTTCCATTAAGAAATGCTCTTGAATTATACAGTAAAATAAATATTTAAAAGTGTATCTCCTCTTAAATATCTATACATTTTGAAAAAGAGTGAGCTGGGTTCAATTTTGAAATGATAATTATCAGTTTCAGAGAAAGATAGAGAACAGTGGAATTAATTTATCTCTGACAAATTATGTAAGACTTACTATTTTACTCAATGTTCCATGTAATTTCTACATAATTTACATTGAATTTGGATATCAGAGATATTTTTTTATTACTTCCCCCCATATCATAGTGTGTAAGCTTTTTTTAGAAATAAATAATTTGACCATTATTTATTAAATATATCGGTGACTATTAAATATAAAACCTTTTTAATAAAGTTACCAAATTTTATGTTTACTTTTTTATAACTTTTATATATTTTTTCATATTATTATTATTATTATTATTATTATTTACTTTAAATAATAAAAATGTGCATCACATCCTGCCCAGATAAAACCTGTTATTATTATTTTTACCTATAATGTCTTCATATAAAATTATATCCAAAAATATCAAAAA
>KZ651986.1:272232-282892 GCA_001010745.2 Gerris buenoi | reverse complement strand
GGGGGGGGGGGGGCGGTCGCCACCTCCGCCCCTCTTTAATCCGCCACTGTGTGTGGAAGAGAAACAAATGCGGTGCAGAAGCTTCAAACTTATATGGGACCCAGTGGCGGCTCGTGCTTAGGTTCACTGCTTGGGGGTTCAGTGAACCCCCAAGCAGATATTTAATAACACAATAGTTTGATGTATTTAAATATTTAGTAATTGGTTTCATAAATATAATAAAATAGAGTGAAAATGCAGGAGGGAGTTACAATGCGAGGCTCGAGAAGCATCGATAACAGCGGCAAGTTTAAATTAATGATTCAGTTGAACTGACTCAATGTATGAACCCCTTTAGCCTAGCGTGGCGGTAAAGGACGGGGGAGGGGAGCATGCCGGTATAACATCGCTAGGCACTGCAAACTCGGTGCAGTTCAACTTCCGACGCCACCCGAAGGAATCCGAACTTAGCCGAGTATGGCACAAGGCACAACCTTGGGCCCTTGGACACTGTGTCACGTCACCGTCACACCTCTACCTCCAAGCACACACAGTACAGGAGTTAGCTAAGCCTAAGCAGTGACACCGCTGTTATATTCTGAAGCGTGTTTAGTTTTAAATCATCCTAAAAATAAAAATGTGTATGTTCATACTTACTGTACATAATTTTTGAAAATATTTACTGTTTGTTCAAATGCAATTAAAAGTCGAACTTTCACAGAAAGGTAGTTGTTTCAATTCATATATTCCTAACATATATTACAAAAAAAGAAAAAAACTTTACTTTTTCTACCTATCTCATGTGGGAAAAAGTTATGAGGGAAACGGTTTATTATAAATTCCATACTCCAACGATTTATCATTAAATTTATAACCCGATTTTATCCAGCCAAATTAGCCAAATTGTTGTTCAATAAAAGGGCCTAAAAGTGGCAATTTGAAAGTTTAATATGCAAAATTTTTCCCGGGGGAGGGCCCCCGGACCCCCCGGTAGGTGTGAACCCCCAAGTTAATTTTTCACCAGCCGGGGGGGATTATCTTTGCCAACCATCGAAATTTCATTAAAATCAGGCCTTTGCCAAGATTTGGCACCAGGGCCTTCTGTGGAAACTTAAGGGCGTCCTTCCCTTTACCTACAACCTTATCCTCACATCCTATTTCCATGAAAGACACTTCCGTGTAAGCGTAAGCTGTGGCTCTTCTCGCTCACCTACGAGTTCTATACTTGCTGGTGTACCACAAAGAAAATATGCTAGGTCCTTTGCTGTACTCTATTTATACATCTGATATTCCCCAAGGTCCAAGTACCCAAATAGCTACCTTTGCTGATGGCAAATGTATATTTTCCTCCTCCCACAACCTTAATACAGCAGCAACTAACATCCAAAACCACCTTATCTTTCTTAAACCTTGGTTGAGGAAATGGAGGATAAAAATTAATAAGCAGAAAAGTGTCCATGTCACTTTTACTCTCAGTCATTCAACTTGTCTTCCAGTCATCCTCAACCAAGCAGTTATCCCACAATCCAATTCCGTAAGATATCTAGGACTAAATCTTGATCGACGATTGACTCAACACACCAAAACTAATACGACGATATAAACTCCTTTTGTGACTTCTTGACCAAAGATCCCACCTATCTCTTTATGACAAAATCCTTATTTATAATTAAATCCTTAAACCCATTTGGACCTATGGAATTGAGCTCTGGGGTTACACCAATCGCTCAAATTCCTATAGACTCCAATCCCTTCAATCAAAGATTCTTCGACAAATCACCAATTCCCCACCATACGTGTCTATAACCTTACAATTCACTACGACCTAAAAAATTCCATTTGTTCACGACCTCGCTTCTACCCGTTATAAATAATTCCATGAACCTTAAATCACCATCCTAATCCATCATATTAGGCATCCCTTCATATCCCTGATCAACCACCCCGTCGGATGAAGAGGCAATGGCCTCGTGACCTGCTACTATAGTTCACAACCTCAACCGATGAAGTAGATTAATATTACGCACGACAGGAGAACTACTACTGGGAGAACTCTCTACATGAGAACTCTCCTCTCATGACAATCCATGTCACTCAATCAAATTGTTATCCTTATTACTTATAGCAAAATGAAATTGTAAGTAATATATATATGTAAAATTAAAAAAGGAGTAGTTTTTAATACGTTAGTTCGCAAAAAATGAGCGACAAACCGACAGACAGAGAGGGAACCAAAAATATTTCCGTCAAGATTATTTTAAATTGGAGTAAAAAAATTGACGTTCTATAGAACGATCAGTGAGTAACGAAATCTATGTGTGTTACTTTCGGTAAGCTCGGAAAACAAAATATTTTTATTTTGTCGCATATTTTTTAATTAAAAATTTACTAATATTTAAAATTTTGGGAACAGTTTGAGGAAGTGACTTTAGAGAAGATTTATTGTGTTTGTGTGATCAAAATGTAAAGACGTATGTTTTACGTCATTATATTAAACTGTTAAAAATGTAAACCTGATACAATCTAAATATTAGTACCATTTTAAAAACCTCTTTGCCGATTATGCTACACGGAAATTATGTGTACTTATGAATATTAAACAGTACTTTATATAATTGCAATACACTGCAGCTTAATAGTCACAAGTTATGTAAAAAATGCACACAGAGTGGAGAAGTGCTGATAAGAAATATGATGATTATAATTAATTATTATCATCATAAACTAGACTATATTTCAAAACATTTTTAAGTTATATCTTATTTAATATAATGCTTACTTAATCTTTTAAATCTTTCAGGTTATTTTTTTTATTTAGAAAAAAAAACTACATCTATTACTCGTCATTATTTTTTCTTCTTACAATCTTATATTATGATGTAACATGTATTCATTGTAGTAATATTTATATCAATGAATAATATAACTATTAAAAATACAGAAAATGCAACTGCACCTAATGCCGAACAACTACCCTTCTGCACATAATGTTAATTTAATAGTAGTATCAACTTACTTTGAACACGAGCACCGAAGTAATTATTATGAAGATAATTATAATAGAATTAAAATAAGATAAAGTAAATGCAATTAAATAAAGTTATTAAATAAAATAATAAAAAAAACTAAATGTTAATTTTCCGACTCAACGCACAAAGAATAACATTGGGAACACTGTGTTTCTTTTAATGCAATCAGGTAATGTGTAAATTTATTTTTGAAATGTCGAAACAACCTTACAAAATGTTTGTTACAGTTTAAATATTAGTAATAATACTTATTTCGTCATTAGGGGCTTTGTTTGACCAAAAAATGAATAATTATTTGCTTTTATTTCACACCTTAACAACTCCATCCCAGGACATATTCATGCCTAAAAACGTCGATGAAATGGCGAAGTAATTTTACAATAATTAATAATTTGGACCCTATGTACTTATTAATTACTATTAATAATCAAGGACATAGCGTGCAACAAAGTGTCTGACTAACATCAACTTATAATTTTGTTTATAAGATAATCTTTTAGTGCTTTTTAACAAGATGTGGTTGGCTAAGTTCGTGTGCACGACATAGCTTGGCAATAGGCGTTTGAAAAAAAACAAAATGGTGGAGAGCGGCCATGTCCCGCCAATTATAGAGGTAGAGTATAAAATTAATTAGTTGACCGAAAATCAAGTTGATTTTAGTTTGCCCCTTGATAGTTGACCACTTTGATTTGGTGTAATATTTGAATAAATGACCATTCAAGGGACAAACTAACATCAACTTGATTTTTGGTCTGCAAACTAATTGTGTATTCAGGATCATGAAAATCACATGGTCCACTATAATAGCAAGTACATGGCCACTCTCTAACATTTGATTTTTTTAAATGCCAATTGTCAAGCTATATGTCTCGCAGGTTATGCGATCATAGCTGACCACATCTCTTAAAAGGTATTAAAAGATAAACTTGTACACAAAATTCTAGCTCGATATTAGTCAGACACACTTTTTTGCACGCTATTTCATGGACTAAAATGTTTAATTTATAAAAAAAATAAAAAAATAAAACGTCCCACTTTGTCATGAGATGGGTTCCGTGCTATTTTAATTTAATGTACATTACTACATCAAAATTTAATGCATGCTTTTATTAAAACTTGAAAGACTAAGTACGTTTAAAAATTATAAAATAGAAAAGTGGCAGACGTGAAGGTAACCAGTCACGCGAAGCTCAAGTCAGAATAAATGAACTATCTCTCTATAGATAAAAAATAAATAAAAAAAAAACAGGCCTGCAACCGGCATATAAATAAAATAAAAACAAAATTAATGTTAGTTAATAATTCTATACAACATAATAGATGGCGAAACAAAAGTAAAGCAAGCAAAATAGAATATCTAGACGTTCTTAATTTAGTTTTATACTAATAAATTACACGTGAGTAGTAATGAATAAATACTAATTGTAAAATTATCAATTATTATAAATTATGTTTAAGTTATAGTCTAGGAGATAGCAAAAAAGTGTCTGACTAACATCAAGCTAGAAATTTGTGTATAAGTTAATGTTTTGGTGTCTTTTAAGAATTTGTGGTCGGCTAAGTTCGTCTGCGGGACATAGGCTGGCGATAGGCATTTGAAAAAAAGCAAACCGGTGGAGAGCGGCCATGATCGGGCCCCCTTTTTGGTGGACAATGTGATTTTCATGACCCTGAGTACGAACTTAGTTAGTAGACCAAAAATCATGTTGATGGCAGTTTGTCTCTTGATAGGGGCCAAAAAGGTCGAAATGCCAACTTCCATAAAATGCATCAAGTCAAACCTTTGTGTTATTATATTAGTATATATTTTTTTTTTTCAAAAAGTATGTACAAAAGAAAAGAGAAAGAGCCAAAGTGATTAGTATAAATTTAAATAATTAAATTTAACTGCATATCCAGATATGATCAAGAGATTTAGATTAGAGTTATAAAGACTGATTTAAGGTCTAATAGCACGCGTGTTTCGGGCTGATGTATAGATAACTGTTTAGTCATGGAAGCTGTAGTGAAGACTTCAATGCAGCCCAGTCCTACTAAAATAGGGGTGGAGTACCAATCTTCGCATTTCTCATACATGAAAAAGTGGAACTTGGGCTATATAGATAACTAGCTGGATACCGTGCTTCTCTACGGAGTGTTATTTTAATTTGATAAGTTTATAAACTACAAACTACCATCAAGAAACATAAATAATTTTACAATGCGAAAATATCTAGATTCTATCCCTCCAACTTATACCCCCTCCTCTTTGATAGGATAATTTGCAAATATCCCAAATTTACCTTCTTTCTAAATGTAAATATGACAAAACTGAACATAACAATAATTACTGTGCTTTTAAAGAGCATTTCAACGGTATGCATCATGAAAGGTATTCATTACTTTGACCCCGTACACCTAGAATCAAGATGGCAGATTTTGAAAATATTTCTTAGCGAGCATCTAGGAGGTAAGAGAAACACACTTACAAAATTTTATGGTCATAGGTCCAGTGGTTTCAGAGATATCGTGATGTGTTAGTGAGTCAGTGGTATTTTACTACGTTTTTATTAGCTTGCTTTCTTTTTGTTTGTTTGTTTGTCCAGTACAAATCTTGCAATCGATTTTTAACTAACTTCCCGAGTAGCCAGACATTTGAAACTTTTAGAATAGCCCAGAACATGATGACAATGCATTATTTTTATACTTTTATCTGTACTTCAGCTAAATGCAATTCGTTTTCAGCATATTGTGCTGTATGAAAATTACCTAAGTTCGGAAAAAATCCGCAAGTTATTTTATTTGTTTTGGCATATCCCATATTTAAAATCTTAATTTCGACAGGTTTCAAATTTTTGATTTATGACAGAAAATTTAAAAACGTAGTATATAAAAAGTTCTTTTTATCTTGCAATTATTATATATATATATAGATACGCACATATATACTATACATTCATGAAGACGAGGAGACGTCACTGAGTGTTTTTCCCCCACCCTTCTTTCCTTGTGCACTTGAACAGTGTTCCATTCAGGCTATAAACAAAGCCGAATTTATTGTGTAAATATTATACTAACTAAAAGGTTGGTTGTAAACTAAAGCACAAGTGTGTATTTAATAATTACTATGTAAGTGGATGACTCAAAAAATTAAACCATATAAACAAAAGGGAGAGAATGGGAAGGCTTCATTCAGCTTAGCTTTGACGCGAGAATGTTTCTTAGGAATCAACTTTTCTCGCGTCATGTTATGACAGCTATAGATTATTCTGAAGCGCGTATAAAACTCTATTAACCCACCTTTTTACTGATCGCCGATCGCCGTGTAGTCTAAAGGCACTGGACTAATGATCTAAAAGAACCATGTTCGAGAACCGTCTAGTCTAAAGTCTAGATCATTGAATTTTTTACAAGTACACATAGGAATTAGTTCCTCTTTTCCCTGGTGCTAAGGGGGTCGGTACGGCCTATTCTAAACTGTAGGGTGGTGGTACTACCCCACTCTAGCAACTCTCACGTATAAATAAGGAAGGTAAGGATCTTCTATATTTATTATTATTAAGTCATTGCATGTTTTAAAACATGCACACTTCCCCACTCTTGCACTCTTCCTTCAATGTGTGCTTGTACAGCGTTCCATTCAGATTATAAACATATAGCCGGACAGGTAACTCACACAACACAGGTGTGCAAACCTGTGTGTAGAGTGTGTGTGCTATTATAACTGTCTAGTTATGTCATAATTCGATAGCATACACGCTTCAGTTTCCCTGTGCAGGTTACGTGTACAGGTTTATCTGTGCAGGTTATGTGTACAGATTTACCTGTGCATGTTACGTGTACAGGTTTAACTGTGCAGGTTACGTGTACAGGTTTACCTGTCAGTTATATCAATGCCACAACTGTATGCCCGCGGCTTAATAGCCGAATATATTTTTTAAATACAACGATAACTTTCTAAAAGGATTGATTGAAAAGAAAAAGCAAGTGTATTTAATATATGAATGGATGACTCGAAAAATACAAACAAGAGGGAAGAGGATTAGAATGTTTCTTTCAGGTTAGTTTCAACGTGAAAAATTTGGGATGAAACCAAGTTTTCGCGCGTCAAATATGCGTGCTATGAATTAGTTCCTCTTTTCCCTGGTGCTACGGGGGTCGGTACGGCCTATTCTAAACTGTAGGGTGGNAAAACAAATTACATGAAAGTCCGATATATCGATATAATTGAAAATATGATACTCTAATAAATATTATAGATTTCCATTTTATATATAACTAGCTGGATACCCGTACCCGTGCTTCACTACGAAGAATTTTATAAGTTAACAAACTACCATCGAGTAACAATTAAATTATTTTACTGTGTGAGAATATGTAGATTCTATCCCTCCCACTTATTTATATACCCCTCTTCTTTGATGAGATAATTTGCAAATATTCCAAATTTACTCTCCTCCTAAATGAAAATATGAAAAATACAGCTCATAACAACAATAACTGTACACTAACTCTAAAGGGATTTTCAACGATATGCATAATGACGGGTATTCAATACTTGGGCTCCGTTTACATTACTTGTACCCCGTACCCCTGTGAAAATTTAAATTTCGAAAATCCATGTAGACAGTAATTTTCCCCTTGCTTTGAAGGTCAAGTGTGCGAATTTTCATCGAGATCGGACTAAAACTGTAGATTTGTATAAAGAAAACACACACAGACGTTGACTTTTACATATATAGGTATAAATTTCCATGTTACCTCTTACCCCTCTCATAAATGAAAAAAATGTATATAACAACAATAATTACTGTTCTATAACACTCTTCTTTTTATATAAGATATAGCTATATTTTTCCATTTTATCCCCTCCTAAATGAAAATATAACAAAACTGTATATAACAACAATTACTGTTCCCTTAAAGAGCTTTTCAACGATATGCATCATGAATGGTATTCATTATTTGTACCCCATACCCCTGTGTATCAAAATTTAAATTTCGAAAATTCACGTAGACAGTGATTTTCTCCTTGCTTTGAAGGTCAAGTGTGCAAATTTTCATCGAGATCGGACTAAAACTGAAGATTTGTACAAAAACCATACACACATACGTTGAATTTTATATATACAGATAGAATATAAATATATATGAAGTCCCCTTATTGTTATATATATATATTTTTTTATTTTTTGTTTCTGTAGGAGTTTTCTGAAAATGTATGCAAAATTTCGTAAAAAATTAGCAGTTTAGGCTCCACGAATCTGCACAAACGAGAGGCAGACTTTTTAAAAACCAATTTTTTGGATTAAGGGGGGCCTTGAAAAAGTGTAAAACCATCAAAATATCAGAATCGAATTTTTACGCCATCACAATACTCTATTTTTATATGAGAATGTAAAAAATATGTAAAGTTCTATTATAATTAAGTTTTTTGAGAAATTTTTCATTATAATATGTATTATATTTAAGAGATATTGTGCAAAACTTTTAAAAGTTTACATATTATATTTAAACCGTGATTTTAACCTGCTTTATAGTAAAGTTATACAAATAACAAATGGTACTAGTTTGAAAACACGCGAAGGAGAAATGCTACACATCATGATTTAGAGGTCATATATCAGAAATGCAATCCATTTTAGGTCGGTTAAGATCAAAAGAAAATTGTGCCACATATGCAATATTATATAGCAAAAGTTTTGCTGCATAGTATAAACCTGGATTTACTTACTGGATGGAGCTATCAAAAAATGATCCTATACTTATGAATTAATGTCTAAAACATAAAGAATCTAAAAAAAAGGCCTTTAATAACTNATAAAAAAATACATATATATATATTTATTTATATTTCAAAGAGACCTATATTTAATTGGCTGCAGACACTTTGTGTGTGGTGACAACACATATTGGAATATTTATTTATATTAGTTTTTTTCTTTGTGTCCACAATTAGCATAAGACGTAGAAGACTCAAACAAATAGCTAATTAGTGAATTCTATAAAAAGAATATTTAGCATTGTTATGTAGATGTTTGTCACATATTCACTTTATTAAATTGAAATTAAATTCTAAAATTGTATTTCATAAGAGTAAGTTATCCAGGAAGTAACGCTTGACGTATGGCATTGCGTATGTATACAATTGTATGGTAAAACTAGTAAAGGAAATAGCCATGATTCACCATGAACGTTTGCTAGCTTTTGACTTGATTCATTTTACATATTCAGATACAATAATAATTTATATGTTTATGTTAAAACCTGACCGAAGGAAAGAAATTGTTTTGCTAAGTATGAAGAATACAAAATTAAAATAAACATTTAAGTCCTTTATCATTCTTCACTTAACTGTCAGTGTTGTACGTCGGCATAATATTTGCTTTAGAAAGGAAGGAATACAATTAATGCAGATTTGATAAGCAATGTTAATGTTAATTATTACGTCGGTTAATTTTAAGAACTTAATTTTAAACATAAAATTGTATTCAACTTTTAACTAATACATCTTTATCTTTATACTTTTAGCACATGCAAATATAGATAACAAATAAATCTCCACGGAAAATTGAAACTGGTTTATTACATCTTTCAGCCTTCATGAGGCCATCATTGTCGAATAAAGAAGAAGAAATTGAGTTACATTAGTAACAAAGAATTAATGAGGTGATTGGTAGTGGTGAGTCTATTTAATGCTGGAGATCGACGTAAGAGTCAACAACTGTTAAGAAGAATAATAGTTTTAAGACACAACCATTAAATAAAGTAGAACAATTTTTTCACAACTTAAAGGAAAAACATATTTTTGACAAATCTACAGGAAGCATTTCCATAAGATATCTTGTGGTTTTCCTTTTTCAGATATCAAACAAACAATTTTAATATTTAACAGTTTGGTTGGATTATGTCTTGTAGTTGCTTTAAGTAAACACCACGATGCACCACACCCCTGAAGATGCTTCCAGTAGTGGAAGCGAAACGTTGGACTTCATCCCCTTCGTGATGCGGATTTCACCTGAAAACCAAGCTTATATTACGAGTCTACTCGCGGAATCCTACGCACCAAGTTATCCTACATACAATTCCCTAAGCCTAAAATTATTTAACAACTTCACCGATTCATAGGCATGATAAATTTCACCACCATTTTATAAAAGGAATTTCACATCTACAAGCTCCTCTAACAGCACTGATAAAGATTCGAGGAAAAAAGATAAAAGGCCGGCGAAATGGAACGTTAAGGCCGAAGAAGCTTTTGAGAAAGCTTAAAAGTTATATAATATAAATTTTTTTAGTAAATATGATATATATTATATACCATAGTGAGTTTGAAAAGTCTAACATCAATTTACAGACACGCTATGATATATTATAGCAACAATTTGATAATTACTGCTGTTTGTGCCTAATACCTAAGTACGCAGAGGAAGAGAACAACAGAGCTAAATTCCTTTTAACTCTTTCTTGCTAAGTATTTTTTACTTTCTCATATAAAGAGAAAGTATTGTGATGGCACGAAAATTCGATTTTGAGATTTTGATGGATTTACACGTTTTGAGGTCCCCTGAGTCCAAAAAAGTGGTTTTTAAAAAATGTCTGTCTGTCGTCTGTCGTCTGTGCAGACGCCTGGAGCATAAACTACTGGGCCGATTTTTACGAAATTTGGTATA
>KZ651986.1:259876-270117 GCA_001010745.2 Gerris buenoi | reverse complement strand
GAATCTAAAAAAAAGGCCTTTAATAACTGTGATTGCACTTAAAACAAAAAAACAAATTACATGAAAGTCCGATATATCGATATAATTGAAAATATGATACTCTAATAAATATTATAGATTTCCATTTTATATATAACTAGCTGGATACCCGTACCCGTGCTTCACTACGAAGAATTTTATAAGTTAACAAACTACCATCGAGTAACAATTAAATTATTTTACTGTGTGAGAATATGTAGATTCTATCCCTCCCACTTATTTATATACCCCTCTTCTTTGATGAGATAATTTGCAAATATTCCAAATTTACTCTCCTCCTAAATGAAAATATGAAAAATACAGCTCATAACAACAATAACTGTACACTAACTCTAAAGGGATTTTCAACGATATGCATAATGAAGGGTATTCAATACTTATACTTGGGCCCCGTATTCATTATTTGTACCCCATACCCCTGTGTATCAAAATTTAAATTTCGAAAATTCACGTAGATAGTGATTTTCCCCTTGCTTTGAAGGTCAAGTGTGCAAATTTTCATCGAGATCGGACTAAAACTGAAGATTTGTACAAAAACCATACACACATACGTTGAATTTTATATATACAGATAGAATATAAATATATATGAAGTCCCCTTATTGTTATATATATATTTTTTTTAATTTTTGTTTCTTCAGTGGTAAATATATACTAATCCTATCATAAATATAGGACATCTTCCAACGTTCAATATATTTAACAAGTAGATATACACTTATCTTTAAATATACATCTTTATAGACAATTAATCAGAGTGAATATTATATGATTTTGTTAAAATAAATACAACTGACAAAACAATGAACTAATTTAAATTAAGAATAAAAACCATTAGCCCTCAAAAAGATATGGTAAATCAAAGATATAAATTAAATATCAATAACATGTTTGATGATGTCCCAGAGTAAGGGATAAAATATCACCTTTAAACCATTAAGTATTATTTAATTATTTGTATAAGTATTTATTTTCTTACTCCTGAAAACAACAAAATATTTTTTTTTTAAAAAAAAGATAAATTTCTATATTACAAAAAGTTGCAATAGAAAGAACATTTAACCAATAGAAGAAACGAATCAATAAAAAAAAAACATTAAATATAATAATGATATTAAAATATAATAACCTTATTTAATAAAAGCGGCAAATAAACATTAATATTAAGTATATAAAAAATGTTAACTAAATATCACAACTATTCTTATAACATATTCTTAAAGACAAAATACATATTTAATTATAAATACCTTGGGTAAACTTTGGACAATATCGGCAAATAATAAATAACTATAAACACAATGCACAATATAAAGATTTGTGCATAAATATTTAAAGATAAATGCAGTGTTTCGTTGACAAGTGAAAAGAAACGGGACGAGCACGCACGACGCACAATAAAACAACAACTAACCTCCTCATGCAACCTACATTGTTTACATCGCCTCGCCGATTGTAATAATAACATATGTTTTGAAAATTTTAAATCGTATTATTATTATTTTGTTGTACTTTGACTTTGTTTCTATTTATCTCTCCATTTAATTAGTTTTAATGTTTTTGTTTTTTTAATTATCTACACTTTTGAACGGGTATTTTGTTTCACTTATTTATTCGTATTCTTATTTGTTTTAAGTTTTAAATAGTTATTTATAAACTAAATTTTTTTATGTATTTAATATTTTTAAAATCCAAATAACATAGATTAATATCAGGTATTTTTATTTTCTTTTTATAATTTTATATAAATGTAGCATGTGTATTTTCTTTTACAGTTTTGAAAGCTCGAGAATTATTAGCTTTTTGAAGGCTTATTTATTTATCAAGACTTAGCTCTTTTATTATAATTATTATTGTTTCTCTATTTCTTTTAAATTATTTTATCGCCCTCCACTTGTAAACATTCCTACCCTGAGCGGGCGGTAATGTTCCATATTACAGCCCTGGGGCCGGTAATAAAGCATGCGTTATCCATTACAGGGCCGCAAATTAGTTTATAGTAAGAAAATTAGCCGGGCCGCGGCGTGCAGGAAGCGCTAGTAGTTCTCAGCGTCAGCTGTTCAATTTGTAAACAATCAATATTTTTATAACTGCGGTTTGTTTTGGTAATGATTTAACCTTAATATGCGTTTATTGTTTTTGAAGATTACGGCAAAATGGCTTTTTGTAGTTAGTTTATATGTGGTGGGCGATAAAATAGTGTACGCACCACAAGCAGTAAGGGCGTTATTACAGGCCGAGGGCGAAATTTGAAAGCACGAGTGCGTAGCACGAGTGTGTTTAACGCCCGAGGCCTACGTAAATAGCTATAACACCTTTATCTTAATTTATTAAGGCCACCATACACAATCGAACATTTTACGCAAACTTTGGTCATAAACATCAAACATGATGTTTGCTGCGCTGTTGAAGTCGTTTTTCTTCATCTTCTTGTACGCCACATCCTTCATATTTCTATTTTTATTATAATTTTTACATTTCACCCTTCCCCTCCCCAGTCGAATCAACACGCGATAAACGCCAGACCTCTCTTTTTTTACTATTTGTTAATGCCATAATAACTATAATAAACGGGTCACATGTCGATAAGTTATAGGCTAGGCTAGGCAGAAGTGTAGGTGGCACAAATAATAAATGCATCTCCCGCGCTTTGGTAATCTCAGTTGTAGGAACCGGCGCGGCGTGGTGGGAGAAAACAAAGCTTGAGCCAATGAAAACTTTTTTAACGCGAGTACTTATAGACATTTTTCTGTACTTCTGGAGAGTGGCCATTTCTCTTATTTCAAGAAACCGGCGGGATATAAAGAGCGGGAAACCAATGAAAACTAGATCACTTTAAAGCGTGTTATTGCCGTTTCCCCATGAGTATTTCTCCCTAAACGTGAAAGCGGTGGGAAAAAAAAAATTGACTATCATAATATTATTACGGTGCGAAGCAATTCTCACTACTTATGGTTTTCTTAGATTTTATTATAATTCTGCTGCATTAGTGCACATTACTGACATTACACATTATATCGAATAAACTTGTAATATAACTACTAATATAATAACAGCATATTAAAATGCTGTTACAATAAAGTCCTCTTATAAGGTTCGATTACCTTCCGCTTAGCTGCTGACTTGTTGGGACAACGATAGCTAAAGATTGATCATTTTTATGTTTAAAAAAAAATCCAAAGAAAATATCGATATCTTCGATACATCGACATCGGTACCCTAACACCAATGAGTAAAGTTAAAAAAAGGTAGCTACTGTTCCAAAAATTTATTTCAAGCAAAATAAAAGTCGTCGATTTCGTTGTATTCGTCGTCTTTTTTTCTGTGTTCCTACAGGTCAACATCGATGTTTTTTGGTCCAATACATCGATGTACTCTGCGATATGTCACCGACCATTATACAAAATGGGACAAGAAACCAGAAACTCGAGTAATTTGCTATCGACAATCGACAAGTTGAGTTGCCAGTAACTGATCACTTAACGCGTTACTTATCATATTTGTAACGTCCTGCAATAAGTAGTACTATCTCTAGGGTCTCATTCAATAACAAAGGTTTTGAGATGGATGAATGAGAATGATTGGACTAGTTAGTTATTTGCATCTGTCATCAATTTCTTTTGAGACGGTTCGTGTGCGCAGGGCACTTACAAATATACAGGGAACTAAGAAACCAAAATATAAGAAACATTATAAATTTAATAATGTGAATTTTTATATCCTTAACTTAATATTGTACTTAGTAATGATTTTTATTTAATGATAATATGAAAGTAAGAACTAGAAGACGCAGGAGAGTTTTAAATCTTCTTGAGACTTCACGTCGCTCCACATTAAATCCAAAGTTATGGTAATTACATGTTAAGATATTGCCCATCTACCTAATTCATCATTTTACAGGTGATAATTTGAGTCCCAACCTAATTCATAAGACATATAACTAAATTATATCATGAATCTTCTTTCGATGTCTGTTAAAAGGAATGGTAAGGAGACTGTTATAATTTTAAATCACTTGACAAAATAACTATACAAAAAGAATAAATTAACCCTGGAACGTCAATATTAAAATATTCTATATATGTCTTACTTCAGCTTTTACCATTATTTGGATTAACATATTTATTTCTAATGCCCTTTGCAATTGTATTTAACATTATTTCCATGTATTTTAATTATTTAACATTATTCTCTCTACTTGCACCAGAAGGATGATGTCTCATTGTATTCAAAACAGAGACCATTTTTTAACTTTGAATTATAATATAATTCTGTTATTTCTTTTTGTTGAGTCAACTGTGGTATTTGGCATAGTATAATAGAAATACCCAGACATCATAAAACGTAAGAAAAAAAAAATCTAATAAAAGTAAGATATTGTAAACAATCCACTCCAGATTTATCGATCATGTACCAGAATAATTGTGGTTGTAAAAAATCAGTTTGGGTTCTAAATAAAGATTTAAAATGCTCAATGTTGCTCCTTCTCGAATGTTTTATTCGTCTGTATTTTACGTTTCATCTCTATTTTAAAACGGAGTAATAAAGAGTAATAAAAAGAGAGGAGACTTACTAAATTAAACTTTTACTTTAAATGTTATTATACTGGTAAGTTAAATTACTCCGTATTATTAACGATTGAGACAGTAAACTAAACTTAAAGAAAACAAATTCGTTTTTTTTTTTTGTTTCACTCGTGTGTTTTCGCGATGTTTAATGTCGATCTTGAAAACGATCGGTAATGGGATTGTGGAGTTTTTATAATGTAATATCATATCAGTTGATGAAATCAGTAAAAAGTCCAAGTGTCCGTCTGAAAGCTATAAAAATCCATTTGCTTCAATAAATTTGGTCGTAGAAAACAAAAAAATCATCAGACTGATTCGAACGGAACCTCACTGGGTTAGTTTTGTGTGATGATTCTAAAGGTTCAAGATAGAACCGTCTTTAGTTCGAGTCTATCTTCTCTTCGGAGCAATAAAAAAAAAAAAAAAATCCCTCAACAAAAAAGTTACATCATTGCCGCCAATAAATAAGATAATTTATTCGCAAACATTTTATTCATCTTTTTTATAGTAGACGAAGGAGAGAGGGAGAAAAAGACAGTTTTATAGTCCGTACGAAACAGACGAAGCAAGAGACGCGGAAATGGGACAGATGATGGTTCTCTGTCCTTGCTTAAAAAGATATCATCAATTCACGAGACGGCAACAGTCATAAAAAAAATCTGGGGGGGGGGGGCACAAAGCAGTGCACGGGGCTACAGACAAACAGGATTTTAGTACCCTCTCAGTCCTAATTCCAGCCGCTTCCAGTTAGACCTCCTTAGACCGACATATATAATAAACCGGGAGCTTAAACGGAATAAAAATAACAAAAGGAATGAAAAAAATAACTATAAAAAAGCCACTGAAAAATACTGATCCATTTTAAGAGTTCTTTTAAACACAACAACCAATGATTTCTCTACTTAAATTGTGTCTGTATCATTATGGATACTGTAGAAAATATCTAGAGTTTTATATAGATTTTATTCTAAGATAATTTTGATTTCTGTCAGGAATAAAATAATAGACTGCATCGTAATGTTAAGGTTTTTTTTTATTATACGAAGGTAATTTAATTTCAAACACTGTTATATTGTTAAACAAATAAAAAATAAAGTGTATTATGTGTTTTGTTTAATAAAAGAGATATTGCGATTTTTATTTTCTCATTTACCTAGAACGTGTATATATATAGAGACTCGACTGAATTAAAGAGATATTGTAATTATGACTTCATAAATACATAGTATATAAATATAAAGAAGCCTCAAAATTAAAAATAATTTTCTTATTTTTACTTCCATGAAAATGGAAGTATGGTGATACCCTCCAAAACGTGATTCCGAGATCTCTATGAAGAACCCGGGGGTATCATGGAAATCCGTTTCATATACATGTATGTCTGTGCGTACGTATGTATGTATGTACGTACGTACGTACGTTCGTTCGGATCTTTAAACCTCTATAACATCGCTTCAAGACATCGTATTGAGATGCGGTTTTCGGCATTTTTTAGAACTTTTGTCGGCAAAACTGATGGCGCAAACCACATCATCGTAGCTTACGAAGTTTCGGAGCTACACTCACTTAAGCACGAAATCGGTCTGTCGACGATAACTTCAGTAGGCTTTATTTGATTTCAATTTCCTTTGGGGTGTATATGTGTCCTATATAGTAGATTGTACCTATACTTTTTGAGCACAATCGGAAAATCGGTTTGGGAGATATTCGCATTTTAGTGTTTTTTTTAAGGGTTTTTTCGGAACCAAATTACGGGTAAACTGTAAGTCGTATCGAAAAGTGGATAGCACCAACGGTAACTGATTTTAAAAGATCTACAACTTTGGTCCTATGACTTTTTGTCGTAGGACCATCCCTTCTACCTTAAATAGGGACATGTTTTTATTTTTGTTAAATTTTTGACTTTGAGCTCTTATATCATGTGCAATAATTGACCGATTTAATTTCTGATTGAGGTGCTAAAACCGCACATTAATGCCCTTTAAAACGAGTATTTATTATTATAATTATTTGTAGTACTTATAAAGAAGAATCGAAATTTAAAAGTAAAAAAAATACTGTGTTATTTACTTTGTAAACAATCATTTTTAACAGCTAATTTTAAATTCTTAAATTATTATATTCTCATATTCTATAGTTAATAACAAAGTATAAAGAAAATAAAAACAAATATTGCATAATTATGTTTTTTGTTATAAAGGATAAAAATTAATCAATTTGTTTTGTTTTTGCATTAACTCTCTTTGAACTCTAAATGTAAACAAACCTCCTTTCTTTACTTCAGTTCAGTTTACCTCTAATCATCGGAACGGATCGCACATATCTTCTATTCTTTTTACATACTACCGACATTTATTAGGGTAACATTTTTTATATCGTGTTTATTATCATTATAATTTTTGTTGCAAAACTATAATCAATATTAGCTGTTTGTTGTATTAGCTTGTTGTAGTTTATACAGAGTTCTCTCTTTCTCACGTATTGACACGGCAACATTTCATGGAAGTCATGTGTGGGATTTCCACACCGGTACTTTAATAATAAAAAAAAAAGAAATGCTTTCTTTGTGTTAACCAACTAGCTATAAAACTAGAAGTCAAACGCGTCAATTTCTAAAAACATCAAGATCCCGAACTACAACGGCAACAAAACACTGGACACACGTAGGAACAAAACTATATAATAAATTACCGGAAAATCTAAAATTACTTAAACAATACAATACTTTTAAAACACATCTCAAAACACATTTTAAAAACAAATAATATAATACGAAAACCTCGGCACAAAATTAAGAATAATAATTAAATCTGTAATACATATAACACTAAATTACCAAATTCATGATAAAAAGTCAATTGTTCATAAAACATTAATTTGATAAATAATAATATTTATATTTAAGAAAAATAAGCAAACGACATATAGTACAATTTTTATGAAATTATCGGACCTCTGTAGTTGACGGAAATATCAAGACTGATTTTATTAGATGTAAATTCACGGATGAAGGTCATATAACTTGATTATATATTGTTTTGATTATACGAGTATATATACATATACAGTAGTCGCCGCTTAATGTGATCACTTTGGGACCAAGGCCTAGTGATCACATTAACCGACTGATAATAATAAGCAAAATCTCATTGGTTTAGCTGTCACTGTGTTTTTATTGGATCAAAATATAAATATAAATAGATAACACTGGAAAATTCCGATATTCCCGCTAATAGCCATAGCAGCTGAAGCGGATGGGGGAAAAAAAAAATAATAATAAGCAAAAGTCACTACTGGAGGGAATAATACTAAAAAAAAAAAATAAAAATAGGAAAAAACTGTTTATTACGTACACATAAAACACATGCGGTTTAAACATTAGAAAATAAACAAATAATTGAAATGACACTAAACATATTTTACATTTCTTTCCTTTCATTCTCCTTACATTCTTTTCTCAGAAACCATTCTTTTAGGGCACGCTCAACATCTTCTTCTTGTCCTCTCCGTTTTCTTTTGCGAATTTGGTTCTCATTCTTTAAAGAGACAATCCCGATATCCTTCCGTTGTTTTAGAAGTTTATTCAGCAATGGCTGAGAAAGTTTCCAATTTAATTGCGGCTTTCCGCTGGCTCATCTCGGTCGAAAGACGATCTTACGATCTTAAGATGTCTAACTTCTCCTACGAGCTGAGATCACGACGTTTTGAAGCACTCATTCTTTGTTTAACACTTTTTATAACAAAACTAATCGACTTCGAACTTGTATAAATGTAATGTTAATTTGACTAAAGAGTTCTCAGAAACGATTGAAAGACAAAAACAACTGATCTCTGTATAAGTGAAATGTCGTAGAAATAGGGGGAGAAATGGATGTTTAGTTGTTTTATGTCTGTGTAGTAATATAGAGGAAGGGAAAGGTGGCGTGAGGTATACTTTCTGAGAATCCTGGGTGTTTAGACGAAACGCTTCTCGGTTTGCCGCAGCTGTAGTCGTTTCCCCGAAAATTATATAAAAAAATTCAAGGCTTTCGACTTGACTTTGATCACAATAAACGAAATACTGATAACAATAAACGGATATTTTCTAATGTATTGGTATTGGGTGGGCCCGTTCCAAGCCATTTTGATCACACTAAGCGGTTGATAACATTAACCGTGATCACATTAAGCGGTGACTATTGTATATAAATATAAATTAAACTATAAATTAAGCTATTCCAAATTATCTAACTTCATATCTATCAGAATGATCCTAACATATATATTAATAATAATATACAATAAGTCCATCAATTTAACACAAAAACATGAACATTTAAAGAAAATCAAATTTAAAAATCATAAACATTTACAAATGTTTTAATTTAGGTGTACATAAGAATAGGAATAGTGGAAAAATTACTTATTACCCAATAATAAATACGAGACAATATGAAAAAATACTAAATACACATATCATTATTACAAACTTAGATGATGGTTACTAAAAAGTTTCAAAAATACCAGTATAAAATTAGACTCCTCCTCTACGCTCGGGCAACCTTGTAGAGGAGTATGCAACAATCTGTTTTTATATTATGTAATATTATTTTGTATACCATTAATTTATTGTAATTGAATTTAAAATTGTATCAAATGTATATGTTGTTTTCTAATAAAAAAAAAAACTAACCCAAAATTTAATATGATAAATAAGAAATGAGGAAACGTTAATGAATATATAATATTTGTTTAAATAACTATATGTAAATGTACGAATATGTGTATGTACGAAAGTTGTTTATTTATTACCTTCTCATATAAAGAAGAAGTATTGTGATGGCGAGAAAATTCTATTTTGATGGATTTATACGTTTTAGGTCCCATTAGTTTAAAAAAAGTGGTTGTTAAAAAATGTCTGTCGTCTGTGCCTAAGATACTAGTTCTATTTTGACGACATTTGGCATACATGCTCAGAAAAATCAAACCCCCAGGTGACATCTAGAATTGAATTTCGGGGTGCAGCCCCAAAAAATGTGAAAAAAAAGTTATTTCTCGAAAACTGTTCCTACGATGGTGATTACAAAATTCTTAAGTGAACACCAATTAAATACTAATCTAACTATATAAGTCGTTTTCCCAGGAAAAAAAAAAACATTTTTTGAGAAAATTGCTTTAAACGCGGACTAAGAGATGCTGGGCTCAATTTCCCGCCGAAAAGAAGTTATTTTGAGGAAATGTTCAATATTAATTAAATGCATCTACGAAAAAACGAAGACTAATAAATAGGAAACACTGGGCTAAGTAATTATGAACTCATATCTCGTATATGCGAAAGTGTGTCTGAGCCTTCTCGGACCAATTTTATTCTTTTTACGACACTGACATACCTTTAATTTAATTTCTATGAAGGGTTATATAAAAATAACATATTATGCAACATTGAATGAAAGTGTCAATTTAATTTTCTAAAAAAATACATATATTTACATTGTTTCCGTATTAAAGTTTGTTCTTAAAAGACCTTTATAAACTTTTAGAAGGGAAAACATCCTATTCTGATTAATTTGTTATGTTCATTAATTATTCTGTGACATTTATTTGTTTATATATTTACCTAATGTACAACACACACACACAAATATATATATATAT
>KZ651986.1:200673-222669 GCA_001010745.2 Gerris buenoi | reverse complement strand
ATGGCGAAAGCAGGCTTATTTCGGTAGATTTGTATTTAACTGGAGTACATTTTAGAAGTTTTTCATAAATATCTTTGGGACAGTTTTCGAGAAATAATTTAATTATCACGTTTTTTCAGATTTTTTTGGGGGGATGGCGACCCCAAATTTGGAGCTAACATTTATTTCTCGATTTCCCCTCAAGGAATGATTTTTCTGAACATGTATGCCGAATTTTGTCAAAATTAGCCCAACAGTTTAGGCTCCATGCGTCACGAGCACAGAAGACGACAGACAGGCATTTTTTAATAACCACTCTTTTGGATTTAGGGTCCTAAAAACGTGTAAATTCATCTAAATAAACTTTTTGCGCCATCATATAAAGTTCTCTTTATAAGATAAAGTAAACAAGATTTGAGATAAATCATGAAATAAGCCAGAGCGGGTGTTAAACAATTAGGCAAATATATAAAAAACAGTTAAATGCATACAAATTAAGATAATCATCATCTATGCATTATCAACCAATTATTATGCATTTAAACCAATTATTATGCATTTACCAATTATTATGTCAAATTATTATGCATATACAAATTTCTCTTTATATGATAAAGTAAACAAGATTTGAGATAAATCATGAAATAAGCCAGAGCTGGTGTTAAACAATTAGGCAAATATATAAAAAACAGTTAAATGCATACAAATGATAATCATCTATGCATTATCAACCAATTATTATGCATGTACAAACCATAAATTCTTTAACTGCAAGAATTTACAATAATTAAAGTATAGAATAATAATACATATAGAGAAACATACACCTTACTATATTATACTGGGACAAACGATTAAAATTCTTACGGGTCGTAAACAGTGGTGCTTTAATTCCTTAGTAAGAAATTCTAGTCATGCGCCATCACTTAAAATTCTTGTTGGGCAGAAACCGTTTTTTAAATTCTATTCGAAGTAGGGGTTATGGGGTCCTTGATACATAAAATTCTTTAGAGCCGAACCGGCAGAGAAATATCTTTTACTCTTGGGCATTTAACACTATAACCCCTTTTGCATTTTCAATTTCATTTAATTGGTATCTTGTTATTAATTTAGTATACTTATAATTAACAATTAAGGTAATTTAAAAGAAATCACATAATATTTATTTAATTGTGAAAAGAAACAATCTATATAAATTGTATATATTGTTTGATATATTTTTATATTGTGAGTAAAAGTGACAAAAGAAAGAAACAATTATTGTGGATTATTCTGTTTTGTGAAGTATATATATATATTTTTTTATGAAGGCTGAAATGACAGCATGAAACAGCAAATCGAATCCAAGCGTTAATATTAAAGGCAGGAAATCATTTGTATATAATCACAAAACTTACCAGAGAAACATTTGGTATACATCTTATTAAAGTCTTTCAATGGCATTATGTTTTTTAAGGACACTCAAAAGATTGGTGAGAAAGTATTACAAAACATTTGTTTAAAAATAGAGAGTGAAACAAGTTAAATACACAAATTACACTGAGGAATCTCAAACAAACTGACGTTTAAAGTAGAGAAAAAAACGTTTTATCGATATCTTACGATCTAACGTAACGAGTTAAATCGTCTAAAGTCTAAACTGCAATTGAATAAGGCATGTAATATTTCCGTACAAGCCGACGTTTTTGTGTAGTGAAGTTATATATTTTAAATAAATTCCGGGGCGTAAATGACTTAGGGACTCACTAAACTACAAATGTCCTTTTTAACTATCAATTCATAATGATTAACTATTTTCCCAATATTCAATACATATTTATTGCAACGTTCGCTTCAATGGTAAAAAAAATGTTTTTCTTTTTAGGTATTTTCTTAACTCCATTAACTATAAATAGTTAGTTACTTTTAATTTTGTCGCTTTTCTAACACCTAAGTACCTATCGTGAACTTAGCAGCGAGATACATGCATAATTTATAATTAACGAATAGCGTAAGGAACTTCGTTCATAAATGGTGTCCCGCGACACCACACGTTATATTTTATCTACTATAAACATTGGACTTAAAAATATCGGCAGAAAAGCCAATTATGTTACCGGAATCACAGGCAGGGTTCAGATTCTCCCAGTGGTGTTTAGACTAATAGAATATATTAATTTTATTAGTTATTTAGGCAAAGTAAAATATCACTTAAGATTCGTCAAACGTAAAAAAGTGGTTGATGCGCTAATTAATGTCAGGAAAGCCTTCGATAGTTTAAATAATAGCTTATCTTTAATATATAAAAGGACAAATCTCTGTACCTACAAAGGATCTCGACAGAATCGAATCTAAACCGTATCATTGATATCGATATGCTCCCGAGTTACGTCTAGGGGACGATCAGAGAAGAAAATAAAATGAACCCAAGGGTGTCTGAAAGGCTTTTGCACTTTCGAGTGTCATGGGCGCTCGGTCCCCGGTTCATTTAGAATACCTGAAACCTATATCTATAACCCTTTTATACGAATCCTTAATTTTTATATCTACATAATTACAAAAGAAAGTTACACTCGTATAATGTTAAATAATTTAACGACAAAGTAGATCAACATACATCAAAATTGTTGTTATCACAAAAATCTAGAAAACTATAAACTCCCAGACTATAGTTGCAGTTAAGTCAGGTAATGATGTCTCTACTTATCATACATACTACGAATGTCACAATTCTGTCTTCAATTCAATACCCGTTTCCATACTTTTTTTTCAAATCAGTTTCGAAAACCATAAATTTGCTGTTATGACCTTGAACTCAAAAAGTTTTGAAATCGCCGTTCCCATGGGGGGTTTTGAATACCAAAACCGTTTTGAAAACACTGTAAATATTAATTTATTCCCCATTGTTAAATGTAATGTGTTAGTTAAATAATACTTACATTAAATGCCTAACATGTTGTCTGTTGTAAAATGATGAAAATGGAAAATTTTAGGCTCAGAAATGCGTAAAAACGTGTTTTTAAGAAAAGTATTTTTTTAAAAACATTTCTGGGAGGACCTCCTCCTCATCTATGGGGTAATCCTCCCCGACCCTCCGGTAGTGACCCCTCAAACTAGATTCTAAATCTGCCCCTGTATGACTCAGTATTTCAAATAAATAAAGCTTAAAGGCCCTCATACACGGTCAAAATGTTTGCGCAATTATTTTGACCGTGTATGGGGCTGTTTGATGTTAGCGCAAACATGATGTTTGACGTGTATGGCCTAAATTTACCCGACATCAGGTTTGCGCAAAATGTTTGATCGTGGATGGGGGCCTTTAGAAAAACATAGGTAAAGAATTTTGGCAATTATAGGAAATTCTGTAGGAAAGATAGATGATAACCGATCTAAATGCTAATTGTAAGGGTATAGAGTGTTAAGAGGAGTGATAAGATTGGTGTGTGTAACACAAAGAAAAGAGTGTTTAAGGCAGCTGCATAGCAGACTTTTGTAAAGACTTGCTTCATGTCCAGGGATCCTAACAGAACCCCTCACAAAATTATGGAATGGTTGGTTTCAAGCCTTCAATGCAAGTATTTCAATCTTGACTTCACGGTTCATTACTGGATGCGTCTCCTGTTTGGACCTGGTCAAGGCCTTCACCAATTGGAAATTGCACAACATTATTTCTACAAAAAACTATTTCTCTCAGAAATATAACACGTCTCATCATATAATTCGTCAAGAGTTCCGCATTTAGAACATGTTGAAGTTAGTGTATTTTAACAAGCTCTTACTATCATCAACAAAATGCATTCACATAATGTAAAACTCCTTCATTAAATAAAATGTTATAATTCCTTACTGGTTCTAACGATAGAACAAAAATATAGCTGGATTTCACTGAGAAAAAATATAGGTAATTGATGCAATAAAAATTGAGTTTTATTTTTCATTTGAACTTTACCAAGACAGACATACAATTTATGTAGCACCACAAGTACAGTGCTAAAATCAATCTGGAAGACTTTGCGAATACACAAGCATCATAAAAGCAGAAGAAGTATGCCAGAATTAATAGCTCCAACTGTGAGAATTATAACTTTTTAAAGTCATATCAATAATTTCTTCGTTCAAAAGTTAATCGCTGAGATTATCACAATATCTAATCTATTTCTAAAGCTAAAAATAAGGGGTGTGTTATGAAAAATTCATTTGATGGAAACATATCATAATGAATGATATCATAACTCTGTAACATGAATTAACTTCAAATCCTTGGACACATTGCTTTAATTCTACTGTTTACCAACTACAAAGAATTAGTTCCGAGTGGAGTGAAGATACGTTACTATAGTGGTACTTTTAGGAATCACTTTTCAAAACAAGAGCATTTTTTGTATTAATATTAAACATTTATTTATTTATTATTATATATCCGGCATATGTTATTTTTTAAATAAAATTGGTATTGGTTTATTTTTAATTTCATATTATGTATAGTTGTTATTGATAATTATTTATTAGGAATAATTAGTTATGTTTTGTTTAATAAATTATTTTTCAATTTTGAAAGTGTTATTTATTTTATTTTATTAATTTGTAAAAATATGTGAATTTCTGTTTTTAAATGTTTTAAAATAGTGAATTTTAAATTATTACCCCTTTCTATATAATGTGAAGCTTTAACAATAATATATACGAGTATATAAATTATAAATATTGTATTATTAATTATAGAATAAATATTATGTACATCTCTGCTTCAATTTTTAGGAGAACCATCTCTTGAAGATATGTTAACTGTCATTTTAGTTCCCTGAAAGAAAAATAGAATATGCGGTAAATTATGTAAGTGATAACGCATGGTAATATACTAATACTTTTAATCATTTAAAATAATATTTTGTTGACTTGATTAAATAAATAAATAATACACTTAGTAGACAAATTATCTTACTTTTAGTTGCAATATTTTTACTTAATAAGTTGATAAGTACAATATTTAATAAATATATAGAATGGTTATAAATATATTAAATATTTAAATTTAGTCTGATGTTTATCGTGTCGATTAGTCGAGGAGAATTGATTCGACACAAGATTTGTGTAGAAGAAAATTGAGAATAATAGAAGGGAACGAAGTTTAATGCTGTTAGGGGCAAAAATTATTTAAATGATGTGTTTAAGATCGGGCAAGGGGTTTCCGACTGGTGTTTAGGAGCCGTGGCCCCAAGGTGAAATCATCCCGGCGGGCCCCCCTCTACGCCCCGTTCCTTACTTTACAGGGAGACCAGTTGACAGTTTATGACCCGTTCAGAGGTGGGGAGCTGTCTAGGAGAAGAGTGGGAGAGTCGGCGCAACAAACCACTTAGTTCTGGCGTGGTCCGCTGCGCACCGCCACCGACGCGAACGCATCATCGCTGCACTCTATGCACTCCGCTTCCCGGTGCAGTTGCATTTCGCTCACTGCACTCAACCGGCCTCCGTTTGAATCGAGTCAATTCATTCCGCGACTTCGTAACAACTGTATCGGACGTCCGATAGAGAACTTGGCTCTGCGTCCGACCGATATCCGTTCTTATCTTCAACTGTTCGACCGAAACAGTCTTATTTTATTAATTAAAATATTAATTTCTTTCGCGCTTACGATTTTATTTATTTGTAATTACACTTCTCATATCCTTCCTCATCAATAAACAATAAACAAAAAACCAAAACCAAAAAAAAAAAATTATCGCAACAAAAATATTAAATAAAAATTAAAATACAGATGATGAGCGAGGAGGAGAGAGCTGCTGACACTTCGAAAGGTGGTAGGAGTGACGGAGAAGACACGACAAGCGAGAGGGGAGATAACAAAAAGAGATGCTGCGCCCGGTGTCGAAACCACGAGTCAGAGCTGGTGGAACTCAAAGGGCACAAGAACTACTGCCCTTGGAGGGACTGCTACTGCGAACTGTGTCTCAAGACGGTGTTTAGACAAAAACTTATGGCCGATCAGACGGCTACTAGAAGGAAGAGGGTGGAGATGGAGCGGCGCGCTAAGAAAGGACTTCCCCTAATCGTACCGACCGCTAACCAGGCTAAACGTCTTAAGACTGCGCCCCATAACATCGTACCTCCTCCTGAGCCGACACCCATCGTTTCTTACAACCCTCCCCCAAGTCAGTACCATCATTATTACTTACTTACCTTTAATATTCTTAGAGTCACTTTCAAATTCACCCTCCAACCCCAATATTACATGTGCCTTCTACATAACTATGAACAAATTAGTAAAACCATTTATCCGTAAACGTTGCATATGAATTACCATTTTCTCAACATACTTTCACTAATACCAAAATGACAAGTCAGCACCATCATTATTACTTACTTACCCTTAATATTCTTATAGTCGCTTTCAACTTTACCCACCTACCCCAATATTACATGTGCCTTCTACATCTGTAAACGTAGCGTAAAAATTACCATTTTCTCAATAAACTATCACTTATACCATATAAACAAAGCATAGCAAATTTAACGAATAGATAATGCTTATAACAAGGTTCCTTATAAGGAATGCTGCCCCGAAAAATCGTTTTATTTATTATAATTCATTAATATTGAATTAATTAAAAATAATATAAACCGATCTTCAATTACATTTGGAACTTCTTTTGTTACTACCCTTATAAAAAAAACAGAGGCGAGTATAGATTGTTACTCTAAACTAAGGTGTACGGAATGTTCTTCTTTAGACTGTTACTCCCTTATGTTGATTTAGAATATAAATGATTTTGACTAAATAACCATGTATTAAGAAAAAGTGATATTTAGTCCAATGAACTTTGGGACAAAAGAATATCACACTTCTGTTTTGATAAGAGAAGTAACAGTCTAAGGAAGAACATTCCGTACACTTTCTATACATTGTTACTCCCCTCAGTTTTTTTGTTTCTTAAAAAAAGGAGTAACAATCTAAAGAAGTGCCTTATTTTCAACATAGTGAGTTTTATTTCCCAAATACATCTTATGAAATGAATATAAGGAGTTCAATTTTTAGGTAACTATTGGTTATTTTTAACAATACATATTTTAAATTGACCATTATAAACACTTGGGACTTGGGGACTAATATCTTATCTTTGCACCTAAATATATGAGCTTAGTGAATTATTTCTTTAGGTGGATGACGTAAAGGTATCATCAAGTTACTGAATTCAATCTCTATAAAACTAAAAGGAGTGCAATAAATAAATTTGTACCGAAATAAACATGATTTAGTAAACATATCATCAATACAAAACGCAGTACAATAGTGGACGAGTATCTCTTCTACATTATAAATTAAGTTCTTGCTCTTTTTCTTAAATAAATAACTATTAATATGCCTTGTAACACTTTTTTAACTTGAAAATATACTAAAATATTGCTCTACGAAAATAAATATTTACTAGCTCATACATTTTTCTTCTATATTTTAAATATAAATAGTTATCCTATATCTTATTCATCTACTGCATTAGAAAATTATCTTATTTTCCTTCAATTATTCATCGTCAGGGTAAGAAAATGTTCTTATTTCACTTCAAAAACAAATAGTTATCTTATAACTTATTCATCGTCTGCAATAGAAAATGCTCTTCTTAAACAAATAGTTATTGTATAACTTATTCATCGCCGGAATTAGTAAATGTTCTTATTTCACTTCATAAATAAATAGTTATAACTTATTCATCGCCGGAATGAGCAAAATGTTCTTATTTCACTTCATAAATAAATAGTTATATCTTATTCATCGCCGGAATGAGAAAATGTTCTTATTTCACTTCATAAATAAATAGTTATATCTTATTCATCGCCGGAATGAGAAAATGTTCTTATTTCACTTCGTATTGTAAATAAATAGTTAATAACTTATTCACCGTCTGCATTAGAAAATTGAGTTTTTATTTCACTACATAAATTGAGTTACTCAGTAACCTATTACCTATTATATTATAAATTAAAGAAGTAAACATATTGTATCTCTTGTAAAATTATTATTTACTCGGTCGCTTATTCGAAGATCTACCCCTAACAAAGAACCTAAAAATAAAAATAATAGAAGTGTATAAAGTAATCAGACCCAAATTAAATGATGCTTTCTTTAAGCTGAAATTTGCAGCTTGTTTTTCGCCAGATATATATGTAATTAAATTAAAATTAAAACCAAAATAACATTTTGACCTAACCAAGAATTATGAACATAATGAATCATTTAAAATTTTTAATTCTTTTATTTTAGCCAAATTCATGCTCTTAAAATAATATGTCAAATAAGTATTCAACTCAAAAAGAGTATGCTATATCAAAAAACATTTTAGATATTTTCAAATCAAAATTGACACCTCCGAGTCACTAGATGTTATAGGTACCTATTAACAATCAAAACTTTATAAAGTATAGGGTAAAGCATTGTGGCCAAAGGAAACGGTGTTGGTTTTTTTTCTATCAAAATTAAATTTTAATTAATATATTACTTAAAACAAAGCATTTTTCATAGAATATTTAGAAAATGACTACAAAGTAAAAATTTTTGAAAAAAAACTAAAATTTTTGAAGAACAACTAGAATCTAATTTATTCTAAGAAAATTGCTCAAAACAAATAATCTTTTATATAGTATATTTTGTAACTAAATTATTCTATGGCAAGACCATATTATAAAAATTGGCCATTTAATATTACGTATAGTGCTTAAAACAAAGGATTTATTTGTGGTTTATTCTTATTGAAGTATAAACCACTAACATTATTATGGCAATTAAACGAGTTATTCATTTTTGAACAAAATTGTTCATGTAAATGAATAATTTTAATTTAAACACACGATTTATCATTTAAAATATCACATTTTAGCGAATTTCCAAGTGAGGTGGTTATTTGAGGTAGTTATTTGATAGAGTATAAAGTCTTTAAGTTACTTTTTTTTCTAAACAAGTGAAAAAGTCAAAGTCATCTACTATAGATGAGGAATTTTTAGTCGCTAAAAGTTGATTGAATGTTTTCCCGCATCAAAAACTGAACCAGATATTGTTGGATAGAGTACCAATTCTAAAATAAACTTCTTTTTTTAAACGAGATAAACAACTTTAAAATAGTCTAGACAAAAGTGTAAACAAGCTTTTTGGATTTTTAGCCGCGTTTGAATTATTCACTATGTAAGCAAACATAGTACAGTTTTACTGAGTAAAGCTCGAAGTAAACGTTCTTTAAAAAGATACTTACTTCTTACACAAATAATCTTACATGACAAAAAATGTATGTGGGTTAACATTATTTATTACATTCACGTGAAGAGGGTGGAGCGAATATATTTGTATCCTAAATAACGGCACCTGGGGGATGCAATAATTTTGTTACAAAATGTATTATAATTTTATAAAATGTGTTATAATTTTATAAAATGTATTATAATTTTATAAAATGTGTTATAATTTTATAAAATGTATTATAATTTTATAAAATGTGTTATAATTTTATAAAATGTATTATAATTTTATAAAATGTGTTATAATTTTATAAAATGTATTATAATTTTATAAAATGTGTTATAATTTTATAAAATGTATTATAATTTTATAAAATGTGTTATAATTTTATAAAATGTATNATAATACTTAATAATTAAAGCAACGTTTTCTCATTTATCGTCTGGCGTATATATAAATTATATTAATATATATGAAATGTACAGACATTATGATTATAAAAAGGTGTAATAACGTTGATTTTTATTGCTAATTTTAAAATTAAATATATAATACAAAAAAGTCAAGTGATTTCCAATTTATTTTTATTCTTCATTCAACTTTTGGGTTCATTCATTTTTTGATGAGAAGAGAAGGAAAGAGTTGAAAAAGATATGGTTGGGGTGGTCATATTAAAGACTTTAATTTAAATTAAGAGAAAACTTAATTTAATTGTAATTTAATTACATAATACCGAATTAGAGTTCTATACCTTGTACAGACTCTTTTTAGGGTGAAATCGCATAATAAAATTATTTAGTCATTTTGTTGGTATTATCGGTTAAGATTATTAATTTTTCTTATAGTTAGTTGTCTATTAAGAGTATTAAGCTTTCTTACGGTTAGTGTTATTACTGTCTATTAAAAGTATTAATCTTTCTTAAAGTTAGTATTGTCTATTAAAAGTATAAATCTCTCTTACAATTAGTTTTTTTTTATTGAAAGTATTAATATTTCATTCAGTTAGAACAGTCTAATAAAATAATTAATAATTCTTACATTTAGGATGTCTATTAAAAGTATTAATATTTTTGGCAGTTAGTATTATCTTATAAGATAGATTAATTTAGTTTAACTTAAATGTAGTCTCTGTTAGATATAATTTGATATAAATGTATTTTTTGGTTAAATATAGTTTATAATAAATGTAGTCAGCTGTTGAATCGTTTTTATTTTAAATGTCTTACAGATAGAGTTTAATATAAAATGTTGTTTGCGGTTATACATTGTTTGACATTAATTTAATCTGTGGTTTATTCAAAGATAAAGTTTAATATAAATATAATTTAATTTGTTATACACATTATAACCTTAAATTTGTATTTTTTATACAAATATTTTGTCATCTTGCGGTTAGTATTGTTTATAGTAAAGTATTTGTCCTTCTTGCAGTGTACAAATAGTTTACATAAATTAAGATAACAATAAATATAGTGAAATTAAAATTATAAACGGTGGTTTATTTATATAATTAAAGTATAAACAAATATTTCAATTGTAGATCTTAGTTTAGGCTAAGGTTAAATTAAGTTAATTACAAGTAATAATTTAGTCTGAGGATAAAAATAATTTAATATATTTATACTCAGGGGCACATTAAAAAAGTGTGTGGTATTTTATATTAATTCTTCAATTATTTTATTTTCCTGCAATACATTATATTAATTAGGCATATTATAGCACTAGAAAATAATTCAGGGTGGACCAAAAGTAGGTGGGCATTCTATTTAAGTTATTTATTTTATTTTTTTAAATAAAGGTCGAACTGTGTTAACACGAATGAATTAAAAAGAGGATCATTCATGAACATTTATTTAGTTCATAATTAATTAATTATTAATTCATTTTTAAACACTGAGCCATTTCCTCTTTAAGTTGAATTCTGTATCCTACTTTTGGCCCGCCCTGTATATTTTTAATACAAATTGTTTAAGTACTTACTCATTTATTTAGCTTTAGTGGTTATATAGTTCGATTATATATTCGACCAGTAAAGGAGTTTTAAAGTAGATAATGGTAATATGTAGATTATCTTGTAATAATAATTTATACTCTATAGACTCTGGAGGATGAGATTATCTGTTCAAATTATTTAGTCCTATTGCGACTACTATTGGGGATCGTATGAACTGAACATACATATCTGGTCTTTTTGGGGATTGTATGTTGAAATAATTTCAACAAACATTTCTCTTGCACTATTTTGTGAATCAAATAAACATATTTCAGAACATTCCGTACACCTTCTTTAGATTATTACTCCCCCAGTTTTTTTATACGAGGAGTAGCAATCTGAAGAAATGCCCATATTTTGTCTATTTGCGAATTTTCGGATAGTATTGTCGGTTGAAATGATTTTGTTCTCTTGCGACTGCCATTGTGGATCGAGCATACATATTGTAATTACTGATTTGTTGCTAGCCTTTGCTGCAATTCATATGGCTCAAGCAAAAAAAAAAAAACATATGTTCTGTTATTGTGTGTTGAAATAATTTTGTTCTTTTGCGACTACTATTGTGGTTGGAGTATACGTATAGTTGTATTTTTGTGGTTATTATGGGATATTTAAAGCATTTTGTCTTATTGCAACTAGTGTTGTACATAATTATTATTTAAAGGCTCCTTTCCCATTACTCTATTCACGTTTTATATTTAATATTATTGTGGATCGAGTATACATATTTTGTATCTTTTTGCAGATAGTCTGTTCTTCTTTTTTTTCTTCTTCTTATTATTATTTTATTAATTCTAATTATTGATTTGCTTGCTAGCCTTTGCTGTGATTCATATAGGGGAAAAATGTATTGCTATTAAACTAATTTTATTATTAATATAATATTTTTTATTAGGCAGTTTTGATTTACGGTTACAATTTAAACAGAGCTTATAATTAATACATACTAACAGCATTAGTGCAAAAGTGGACTGTAATACCCAAATCTAACTATCCTTTATGTCCTGACTGTCTTAACCTTTATTTCTAAATTATCTTAGAACTTTATTAAGAAAAATACAGTATGTCATTCAAATAAATGATATGTTACCCTGTTGCCTCTTTACCCCGTAGTTAAATGCAATTATATAACAGATTAAAAATATAATATATGATAAATGTTTTATTATATATTATTAAATGACTTGAAGTTGTTGAATATTTTTATAATTTACCTAAAACGTAAATACCATGTTATCTTCATGATATGTCTTAGATAATATTACTATTTAGCCCAATATAAAATTCTATTGAGCTCATAGAAGAGAGATAGTGAGAGTATTTGTGATATTGAAAATGCATTTATTATCTTTTTAATAATATACTTTAAGAAAATAATAATTATATATTTTTTTGAACGTTTATTATAAATAATAAACATTTTATTTATTGATACGAGTTTAAAATATGAAAAAATAAATAAATTTAATTGCCATTAAAACTGTAGACGATTTCCATTTGATATTTTTTAGACCTGTTGAAAAATGCTGTACTTACTGGAATAGGCATTAAATAAATGTAGGTAGGCAGAAAAATGGAATTTTACTGACAAGTGATTAAGTTTGTCTTCGATCCGGAGGCGAGGACAGGCTATGAAAATTAACAATGAATACACAAATCAGATATGTTTCTTTGCTGCCTTGTTGCATACAATATTTTATCTACTCACGCTATTTAGATGAAAAATGGAAGCTTAGGTAGACATATTAATAATATATCAAGTATAAAACTAAATTAAAACAACACAATTTCAAATATAACTAAACAGAAACAAAAACAAATGTTATAACACGCTAAATGTTATAATGTGCTAACACGCATGTTATCAAACTCTGTACCTTTCCTGCCTAGGCAGGGAAATATTTCCTTGACTGTTTCAATTACTTTCCTGCCTATTTTTAATATTTTAATGACAAATCAGCGAAATAGTACCAACTTTCCACCCTAAAAATAGTTAAGTACCATTTAATTTTGCTACCGTGGGTCGATAAAGAAAATCACAGAGTTCATTTGTATTCCATATAGTTTGTCTGTTGCAATTTGCGTTTCCGAACTTAACAAAGATGCGAGCACTGTGATGTGATCATTTTCTGAAGAACATTTCTTTGTTTCCAAATTTAAAAATGCTTGTACAAAAACCCATATTAGACATCAAGGAACATTCTATATCCGCATGTGTGTGTCTGTCAGTCGGTCGTTAAACAATCTTGAGAACCACCACATCTTAAAAGCTTATCGTCCGATTTTGTTGAAATTTTAATGGTAGGTCATTATTAGTCCAACTTTCTGCGACCATTCATTTCTCTCCAGCATGAAGCTCTCCTTTTTTTTATCAACACCTGTATCTTATAAAGTACTCATGCGACTTGAATTAAATTTGGATAGTTTGTCGTAATATCCTATACACTATATTCATTTTAACCACTTTTATTTATCCTTTAATTAATGTAAATAAAAACTAAATAATTGTGTCACATTTAAAATAATGGGAGAAGAATGTTTTAAATGAGACAATAAAGGATCGTGTAAAAGCAAAAACTTTACTAAAGTACGTAAGAAAGTACCTATATATAACACTAATTAGCAATCTATTTGAGAAAAAAACAAATACATAATATAGCCATCTATACAAAAGCAGTTCTGTAATCTAAGAATACGCACTCTGTAATTTTTTAACCTGAAAGAAAAGAAATAAAATATATTATTTTATATAAAAATTCACATGTCAACCCAAGTTTAAAATTTACGATCGAATTGTTTTGTGAAAAATAATAATAATTTAAAATTTTAATTTGAAAAACTTCGACTACCTACTTTTTTTTGTACCTATGCATTTTTTTAAACAAATAAAAAAAAAATCTTTACAAAACGATGCAAAACCTTTAGTTTATTACATGCAAGAAGATTGCATGTAATCGTGATTTCTATACAAGTTAATAAATCAAGATTTATTTAGATCTAGTAAAGTTAATCTTTTATTAAGTTATGCACCCTCGCAGGAAACTAAGTATCAACTCTGTGTCACTCACTCCATAATTATCAAACCATGAGTTTTGAAGTAGCTATTAAAATAATTTTGTTTAATCTATGCATATATATAATAATATATGTATGTGTGTGTGTGTGTGTGTGTGTATATGTATGTGTGAGTGAAACGAATACATAAACGAATACAAATAAAATGCATCAGAATGAAATAGCAGGTCTTAGTTACAGTTGTAACGTTATGAAACATTAAGAATATCTAAATTCAAAAAATATAAATAGTATTATATGATGCTTTTTGTATTTTTACTATTATATGATGCTTTTTGTATTTTTACTATTATATGATGCTTTTTTGCTTCTTAGTATTTTTTAGTTTTAAGGAAGATATATGATCATCCTAAAAAACGGAAATATTTTGTCTCCAATTTCAAAAATTCCAAGACAGAAAATCGTTTCAGACTAGACACCAGGGAACAGTTTTTGTTCCGTGTCTGTTTGTCGATCTGTCAGTCTGTTGTTCAGTTTTTTTCCAACCAACACATCTTAAAAACTACACGTTAAATTTTAATGAAATTTGTATGGTAGATCATAATCAGATCAATGTTGGTCCCATATAAGTTTCAACCTTCCACATGCGCACAAACATACATTTATTTACACCTATAGCTTCAAAACTACTTATCTGATTTTTATGAAATTCAGATGGTTTGTCCAAATTATCCTGCAGATAGCCCCAAGATTAATTTCAACCGTCTTCGCTCAATAACTTTTGCTAAATCGATACTTAAATTGATGTATAAAATTAAAATAATTTTGACAAATAAAAAAGACGGGGGAAACAATTAAACAAATTAGACAATAACGGCTTGTAAAAGCATATGAGAACCCTTGGCTTTACACTTATTTTTAACCAATATTAAATTTGCGCATATGATTGATACTATATGAACATCTGGGACCTACTTTAGACCAACCAATAAAATTTCTTCAAAATCCGATGAACAGTTTTAAAGATATAGGTGTTAATAAAAAGAGGTTTGTGCGCATGCGAATGAAGAACCAATGGGTGAAGAATGTTGATTTCAATGCAACCGTTACCTTCGGTAAGCTTATAGAAACAATATATGCATATGACTATAAATATATTCTAGCCTTCAACCCGTGCTAAGCGTGGGCTTCATGGTATATAGGAATCAGTGGCTACATTCAAACCCTCATTCCATTTTCATATAGACCAAGTCATTAAATTAAATACGTTACACGTTATAGTTAATGCTTTTAATAGTCTTATTAGAAAGACATGAAACCATACATTCTTTCCAACACATTAATGACGCTTTAGAAAGAAAAACTAACTCTTTTTCCTCTGTATTTATTCACAAATGATATTTAAAAGTAGTTTATGATATTAAATTGAAATAAGAACACACATTATTATATCTGTTATATATTAACACTATGTTATATACGTATGTTCGTACTTACCGCGTTAAAAAAGACATAAAATTTCCCATTAGACTGTTTAGTGACCTATAATAGTACTTGCACAGTTAAAAAAAAAAAAAAAAAAAAAAAAATTGGCACAGTTCTAATATTAGTTTTAGTAACATACTTAGATCATACATGTATATTATAAAAGTTAAAGTAGGTGTTTATGTTTATAGGTGAATATAATAATAAAAATCGTTCATTTTTTTAAAGAAGTAAATAACCTACATAATTAAAAGATTTAATATGACAAAAGATTTGTGTTTGTTCTCTTTATAGTCACTTAAAATGTTTATTATTATTAATTGGAAATAATAATAAACATGTCCAGCAAAAGTTTTTTTTAAATATGAAATTTATGGGGGAGGGGGGATTAAAGAGGGAGATAAAATAGAGTAAAATAGAGGGTGGCAGTATATAATAGAGAGCCAAGCCTGAACCAATTCTTATTAGGAAGTTTACATCTTAGAAAATGCTACTCTTCAGAATATAAACACACATTGATTCCTAAGAGAAGAGTGGAAGGGTAAAGAAGGCAATCATGCCATGTCCAAATTTAGCAATGAAATACAAGGTGTTAGGTTGAAGATGTAACAAACGAAGAGGGCAGATTCTACCCATCATTTCCAATAAAAAACACTACAAACACATGGGTCAATTCTCAATATTTTCGTCACAATAATTTTTTATTTTTCATTTTCCAAGGTACATTTTACCCTAAAAAATCTATCACTGCTCCTGTGATGGCTAGAATCTGGTCTCTTTATTTGTTAAATCTTTGACCAAACACCCTGTAAATTGAAAAAAATATCTCTGTATAACTGGAATGCTTGGAAGAGGCATTTCTTTAGGCATTTTTTAAGTAAAGCTTTTAAAAAAAAAAAAAATTGGAAAGGTAAGATTTGAGGCACTTCTTTTGACTGTTACTTCCTTGAAAAAAAGAAGAGAAGGGAGTAAAAATCTAAAGAAGATGTACGGAATGTTCTTCTTTAGACTGTTACTCTCCTTAGAAAAGCAGAAGTGTGATATTCCTTTAGGTGGAGAATGATATTAGGAGGTGATATTCCTTACATGCCAAAAGAGAGTATAGTAACTGGCATACTAAGGATTTTTATTTAGTTTTTATCTGCGTGCTTGCCAGCTACAGGCGTGCCATTTAACATATACACATACACGTGCAAGTAGCTTGCACGTACAAGAAGCTGGTATATTTTTGAGCAAACTACAAGCATGTGAATCTCCACCCTAAGTCCTAAAGCTCATTGGACTAAACATCCCTTTGTCTTAATAGTTATTTTGTCAAAGGAATGTCTAAATAATTATATCAATTTAAATTCTAAAATAACAACAACAAAAACAGGGGAGTACAATCTAAAGAATTACCAGAAGAGGCTAGTTCTGTTTTAAAAACTCTTGAAACTAGGTTCTTAGGACGGAGTATAGAAGAGTAGAAATGTTGGTATGGTAAAAACAGTCCAAGCACCTGGAACAATGATAAAACACATACCGCAAAGCACTGTACGGCTAGTAAATGATAAAGAAATGTCTAATGATTAAAAAAATAATGTCTGCTGGGAACCACGCCAAAATGGGGTAGTGACTTGACTGGACTACTTCTTTTTCACATGTTGTACAAGTCAAATAGACAACATCAACTGTAACAATCTGTTATAAAACTTCTGTTTCTTGCTACTATGTTACCGCCTTTTTTTACTACGTTTTTATTAGCTTGCCTTCTTGTTTGTTTGTTTGTCCTGGCAATCGATTTTTTACTAACTTTCCGAGTAGCTAGACATTTGAAACTTTTAGAAAAGCTCAGAACACGATGACAATGCATTATTTTAATTCTGTTAGCCATCTTTCAAAAAAACTTTAATTCGTTTTCAGCAAATTGTGCTGTATGGAAAGTTAGTTCGGAAAATATCCGCAAGTTATTTTATTTGTTTTGACATGTCCCATATTTACAATTTTCATTTTGACAGGTTTTGTGTGTTTTTAAGACGATGTGAGTGGTTTATAGCCTAGGATGTCTGTCTGTTTGTGTTACCCGTAACTCCCACAGTTTTTAAACTAGTGAGNAGAGTGACAGACATATAATAATCATGTACTTGCACTGGATAAATTAGACCTAGTAGAACTTACTCGGGCAGTGGGAGATTTGGCTAAAACTTTGATTTCACAACTTTTTACGTGAGACTTGGCTTTTACACTAGTTTTTTTTACACTAGTGTTTTTGTTGAGATTTATATTTCTAGAAACCCTATATAATAAATTTCAAGGATAAATTTATAATAAGTAGATACGAATACCAGACTACGTATAAGCAAAAATTCAAAAGGTAAATGGTCTGTAAGCAATTGTAATAAGGTATTATTAAAGGCAAAGTTAGTATTAAAGCCAGTGAATACATTACACGTATGAATTTAACTATTAAGAAAAGTGATAGGTATAATTTCAAGATGAGCTTGCTCTAAGACGAAACTATTAGATATTACCTTAAACTGGAAAATACATTTATCTTATTATTTTTGCATAATAAAATACATATTATTGAAACTACAAAGTTGTTAAGTTTAAATAAATTTACAATTTTATTGAATGGCTAGCACTCCTAAATTTAGTAATCTCTATGTTTGTGGCACGGCAAAAAAATTAAGTTAGTAGATGTTTATCTAGGTCTATTCCAGATGCATTGATTAAAATAAACAATATTTTGTATCATTACATAAGCCACACGCTTGCTATTTACTGCAACAATCTGGGAATTTTGTATTGTTAATAGATATAAAATAGGTTGATTTCCATTTCCCCTTTACAATTAGTTAAAAAACAGGTATGCAAATAAATCCGCATTAGACCCAGTGAAAAATCAAACCAGTCATTGTTGATAATCTAGAATCTAGACCGACATTATATTGAGCCCTATACATTTAGTCCGAAACGAAGTTACATTTATTAGACACGTTCCTAAATTCCTAATTACGAAATAGATATCTATAATTCACAAGAGAACGTTTATCAATCTTATTTTATTTCCTTCACACTATATATCTTAAATTCTTATATAAACTTAAACTCGCTGTTAATCGTGACAGAAAAAAATTAAAATATGTAATTGCCTTTAAATTAGTTTACTAACGATAATACGATTTAAATGAATATTCAGCTTTAAAAAATTCACGCCTCAGAACAAATTTAATTTTTGCTCAGTGTAATTTTATATTTTGATATTTATTTGTAATTTTCCTTTTTATAACTAAACCAGTGATTTCTTTTATGACTATATCTAAAATTATCAATAATATTTGACTTGATCTGGGGGCACGCAGTGCCCCCGCCAAGTCGAGCACAGCTGCACCATCCTTTACTGGAACCAACTCACGGCAATTTGGACCCCCCTTTATTATCCTATTGAAGATACGAGATGCTATTGATACTATTGAGATATTAGCCAAGTCAGGAAATGTTTTTTATATTTAAACGCGTAAAGTGATTTGGGAAAGAGAATCGAGAGAGTGACAGACATAGGAAAAGTATTTTCACCCAAAAAATCCAAAACCGTGATTTCAACGGAATTATCCGTTTTGGGTGTTTTTAAGACGATTGAGTGGTTTTTAGCTGGACGTCAGTCTGTCTGTCTGTGCCACGCATAACTCCCAATTAGACTGCTACATTATTCTTATATCATTAAATATCAGTCTCAAAGCATCTGGTGACACTTTTGTTTTTTTCTCCCGTCAGTGTTTTAGGTGGCAAGCTTCTATGTTAATTTTTTATACACAGTCCAGTAACATTTCTTTTAAACGTTTGATTAATTATGGTTGAAAGCGATTGAGAATACATTCCTCTTTCATGTGTTAAGTAAATTCTTTTTCCATGTTATTTTTTATTACGACAAGTCCGATTGGAATGAAGAAGTGTTAGAATGTATTCACGATTGTTTTCTTCTGATTGAAATATTTAACAGATGTTCGATTATNCCTAAAAGGTCATCTTCATTAAATTTAATAACTAAAACAACCAATAATAATCCAATTTTACAAAATATAGAATAATAATGTATCTCACTTACGTATAAGACCATTTATTTCTTAACCACGTGGTAATTATTATCATATAGATAAAATTAATTGCCCAAAGTAATATTTTATATCATTAGTTTAATTACCTGCATTCACAGACAATTTACACCATTTTTATCAATTAAAAAATATACATTTGGAGGCCATGGAAAAGATATTATAAAAATGTAGTTATATGTATTTTCAAAAATGGACGAGAAGAGGGAGTATCCCACGAGCATAATTCCTTTTCAATGGCCTCTATTGCTTATTTCAAACTTTCTCATATACGAGTTCATAATTACCTAACCCAGTGTTTTCCATTAAGTAGTTTATTTAGGAACATTTTTATTGAACATTTTATTACATTTACCATAACAAAAACTTCTCCCCGGCAGAGTCGAACCCAGTCTCTCTTCGCCTCTTCGCATGCGTTTAAAACTATTTTTTAAGGAACTGGATTTTTCCCAGGAAAACGAATTATGTCTTAAGATATAATTCTACATTTTACAATTTTATTGGACTACATTTTGGAATGTTTTAATCAAAATAGTCGGGACCGTTTTCGATAAATAATTTTTTTCTCATTTTTTCAGTTTTTTTTTTTTTGGGATAGTGCCCCAAATTTGGAGCCAAAATTTATTTATCGAGAAATAGATAATAATAAATTGCAATGATAATATAATAATTTAATTTAAGATTTATACAAGAAGATCTCTAGGCACTGCCTCTTCGGACGTATTGGAGAGATACCTGGAATATGTTGAGAGGGTATAGTGTTTATGGCCCAAATTTGCCCAACATTGGGTTTGCGCAAAATATTTGATCGTGTATGTGGGCCTTTACACGGTCAATATATATTTGCGCAAACATTTTGACCGTGTATGGGCGCCTTAGGGTTGGAAACATGGTAAGGATCATCGGTCAATTTTCTAAGAATTTTAGACTGAAGGATTTGGGGACGACGGGAATTTGAAGGCTTATTGCTGCTCCACACTTCCACACCATAGGTCCAAGATGGCTTTACGTTCTTTTCTGAAACGTATTTCTATCAAGACATTTTTGAATTTAAAGACAAATAAAATTAAGTTCTTCTGAGTGACCGCGATACTTCAGGTACCTTTTCCTAGCTCGAAAGCTATAAAATGTTGGGTATGAAAAGGAGACTATTTAGAATCATAAAATAAAATGTTGGGTATCTAAAGCAGCGGTTCCCAAACTGTGGTACGCGTACCACTGGTGGTACGCGGGATCGGGTCCAGTGGTACGTGCCGCATGAATATTTGTGGTTGTTAGGAGTGTATTCATCCCTTATATACCTCAAAACCAAGTAGGTACATATAGACACAGACTGTCCTGCATTGAGGATGATTCGTTTAAAACTCAGCCCCATCACTCCAGAAATTATTTTAACCAATTATTGCAAGTACATCCATCCAATTAACCTGCCTAACCATAATGTTTCTTCGTTTATTATGACGTATTGTTTTACTATGTTCTTTATAATTTATTTTATTTTTTTTTTATTTTAATACATACTAATTTTATTAATATTCTATGTTCTATTCGTGTTATTTAGTTGTAATTTGATGTTCTTTGTTCTTTCATGAATGTTTTTTTTTTACTAAATAAAATACAATTTTTATTTAGTCCTTTTTTAACAATCATGCTCAAACACTTTCTCTCTATCCAGGGGATTGAAGGTAAAAAAAATAATGATACAGTACGCAATGTAGGTTTGGTACAACTTAAATTTAAAAAATTTTTGCATTAAAAAATGTGATACCCGACGTTTTTGAATCTTTAAAACTCATTTTTTTTTTAAATTTACCATTTCCTTCCCTTCCCCTGGACCCCCTTTCTTCTGTAAAAAAAAGTCCTAGATATTCCTGTATATATAAACTTCAGTGGTACATTAAAAATTCAAGACACATTAAGTGGTACGCCACCAAAAAAGTTTGGGAACCCCTGATCTAAAGGAGACAATCTAGAATCATAAAATAAATGTTGGGTATCTAAAGGAGACAATCTGGAATCATAAAATAAAATGTTGGGTATCTAAAGGAGAAAATCTAGAATCATAAACTAAAATGTTGGGTATCAAAAGGAGACAGTCTAGAATCATAAAATAAAATATTGGGTATCTAAAGGAGACAATCTAGAATCATAAACTAAAATGTTGGGTATCAAAAGGAGACAGTCTAGAATCATAAAATAAAATATTGGGTATCTAAAGGAGACAATCT
>KZ651986.1:179189-200602 GCA_001010745.2 Gerris buenoi | reverse complement strand
TTGTACCAGAACCCCGAATTCGTGCCTGCATTGTATCAGCTGTTATTGTCTATGTTAGTTTGATGAATGTGAAATACTGAAACAATAAATATGCATTTTCAGGAAGAAGGGGGAATGCTAGGGCCAAAATAATTAGCCTGACTAATAAGCTCAATACTATGTTGCTGGTGCATTAAAAAAACAATCAAAATAGAATAGCTGAATTATGGAATGGAATGCTGAATATGGATCATTAACTTTAAAACACCATTTCCCAACAATGTGGAATTTATTGTCCGACGACGTACCTCGAAATGATTAGTTATTGATAAGATAAGATAACCAAATTTTTGTTTTGATTTATTGGTCTTCTAATAGATATAATAACTTATCTATTTTTTTCCGTTTTTATTTTTTGAATAATATTTATGTAGCTTATAATTTCAAATATTATTTAAGAAGTATGTAATTTTAATTTTCGAAAGCTATAATTATCTACCGACAAAATATGTTGCAGTATTATTTTTTTTAATTTTCCACACCTGCATTTAGTAATTACGCTAACAAAAATAATACCAAAAAGAAAAATAAATCTGTATTCTTCATATAGTAAAGAAAGATGCAATTTTTTAAGTTAGTTTCTTTTTTTTATAAATTTAATGAGTTAATACAAGTAACATGTAATTATCGTATGATTACATCGATAAACGTAATCTCTCAATCTAATGATATGATATTATGGAGAAGTAATCGGATTTTTTTTTTTTTTTTTACAGTGTGGGCTACTAAACGGTATTATTAAGGAAAAACCATTAATAACAATTAAAAGAAAAAAAATCATTTTAATTTATGACTAACTTAAGGTTTTTAAATATTTTTTAAATAATATATCGTCCCCCTTATGCAAGAACCATGAATGTGCAAATTTTCATATTTTGGGTTTATTAGCTATTTGGATTTCTTGTTTTATAATGTATGTTGTACCAGAACCCCGAATTCGTGCCTGCATTGTATCAGCTGTTATTGTCTATGTTAGTTTGATGAATGTGAAATACTGAAACAATAAATATGCATTTTCAGGAAGAAGGGGGAATGCTAGGGCCAAAATAATTAGCCTGACTAATAAGCTCAATACTATGTTGCTGGTGCATTAAAAAAACAATCAAAATAGAATAGCTGAATTATGGAATGGAATGCTGAATATGGATCATTAACTTTAAAACACCATTTCCCAACAATGTGGAATTTATTGTCCGACGACGTACCTCGAAATGATTACTTATTGATAAGATAAGATAACCAAATTTTTGTTTTGATTTATTGGTCTTCTAATAGATATAATAACTTATCTATTTTTTTTTAAGACGGACTCATAAAAATGTTTCGTTCTTTAGAACGATCACGTAGCTTTCGTTACCTTCGGTATGCTCGAAATCAAAGTAATTAGAATAAATTGATTTTAAATATTTGGAAAGAGCTTTTGCTTCTATAATTATATTGATATTAGTATTACAAAAAATATAAAATCTACTTACACAATGAGACGGCGAAAGGAACCAGGCCACCCAAGATGGTTATTAAGAGCTGTGCGTATAATAGATAATAATTATTCAAGTTACCGGCACTAACTATGCATTCCGTTTTCTTAAAAGCCGAACACCTTTTTCCTTTCTTCTCTACCATTTCCCGATGTATTTATAATTTATAAGTTGCTAACCACTTAGGTATATAATATGCGGTAACTACACTATAATTTTACAAAAAAGGTTCATTATCCTAATTGATTATCACAAGTTTTGTACTTGGAAGCGAAAAAGTACTTATTCGAGGTAAACTAAGTGCGATCTTATGAATATATAAACGCAAAAGAAAACTGTAATAATTGATGATTATTCTATATAAATGCTACATTTGTAAAATTAAAAAAAATAGTTTAATCTTTATCTTTAATCTTTATCTTTAATCTTTATCTTTAATCTTTATCTTTAATCTTTAATCTTTATCTTTAATCTTTATATTTAATCTTTATCTTTAATCTTTAATCTTTATCTTTAATCTTTATCTTTAATCTTTATCTTTAATCTTTATCTTTAATCTTTAATCTTTATCTTTAATCTTTATATTTAATCTTTATCTTTAATCTTTAATCTTTATCTTTAATCTTCATCTTTAATCTTCATTAGTTTAACCATCTTTTCTAAAATAGGGGTTGCAATTATTGGTATACTGAAATTATCATTATTATTACAAAAATTCTTCTGGAATCACTTGGAAAAAAATGAAAAATAGAAATTGAGTAAAATGAAAAAATACTGATAATTTTTGTCATCCAATGCGGGAGTGTGAAAATTAAAATATTATAAATATATTTTCATCCAATTAATAGCGAAATAACGTCAAACTAACTATTAAAATAATTTAATTTTAATTGAAAACTATTGCAACTGCTTTCTGCACCTATTATTTGGTTTGATGTTTTGGTTATAACTTGTGAATATTAATTTTGTCGTCCTGTCTTGATAACCCTTGTAATAATAGGGCGTTCCAACAGGTGGTAAAAGTAATGACGACAGAAGTGTACCCCCTCCGAATGCCAAATTTAATTGAAATCGGTCTTTTAGTTTAGGCTTGACAGCCTGCGCTTCAGAATAATCTATAGGCTAACATAACATGACGCGAGAAAAGTTCGTTATAAATCAACCTTCTCGCGTCAAAACTAATCTGAATGAAGCCTTCCCGTCGTCTTCCCTATTTTTTATATGTTTGACTTCATTTTTTTGAGTTATCCATTTACATAGTACACATATAAATTAAATGCACAATTTTCTTCATTTTACAACCATCCTTTTAGAACTTTAGAACGGTAGTATTATATGTATTTTAATAATCAATCCGGCTTTGTTTATAACCTGTACGGAACACTGCGCAAGTGCACTAGGGAGGAAGGGTGGGGAACACTTAGTGACTTCTTCGGAACACTTAGTGACTTCTTTCCGGCTTCATGAATGTATTTTATTTACGAGTGTATATCCCAAACGTACGTAAAAACGCATGCTATTAACCCACCTTAACAAGGCTGAACAGAGAACAGACAGAATTTTTAAGAAACTTTTTTGAAGTCAGAGGATCTTAAGACATGTTTAGTCTCTTATTTAATTATGACGCCATTCCCATTAGTATATCTTTTCGTAAACTACAGACTGCCCAAAAGGCTCTCCTTTAAAACAAATTAACACTAACATATCTGTGATAAACGTTCCCAATATCCTGTGATAAAACCAAAAACCGAAAAACTTCGTATTTGCTGCTACCCCACTCTGTAACAGTCTGTGTTGATCAGGATTCAGGATGTGATGGAAACAAATAATGTTTTACCAATACAAGTAATGTATAATATGATGTTAGATGATATGATTTTCTCCTCCTCTATAATATATATGTTACCTCCAAAATCGCTGAACGCAGTCTAGTAGATGCTCAGAAGTCATTTCTGATTTACTGCCATTGCAGAGGGGGGATATAGGGTTATTCCAGTTCCAATTTTATTTAGAAGATTCTGAATAAAGATATGATTGTCAGTATATACGTTTATTTGCACAATGTATGTTGACAGAGGTGGTAAGTATATGGATAATGATTAATTTCAGTTCAAATTTAATGTGGCCAATTCTGGAGTCTTCTTATTATTATCTAAACATCATTGTCATTGCTGAATAACTACTAGTCGCAGATGAATAAAGTTATGATACTAAATTATAGATACGCTTTGATCGAAGCCAATTATATCAAGCGCTTAGAACATATCACTAGCGTGTGGGCTTGCCAATTTAAGCTCTCATGTTAGTCTCTCAAATTCTTTCTATTATAAAGGTTATTTTCAATCGATGCGATTTACAATTAGGGTAATCAACTTTTTTTAAAAAATTATAGTGTAGTGACCACACTTAAATAAGATTTCAATCTATGTGATTTTTTTACTGTATCGTTTTGTTTTAGTGGTAGTACAGATTAATTTTATATAATCGTTTACGTAGTATACACTTAACTTTGTCGTTTACATAGTATATATTTTACTCTTCCCTTTACGTAGTGTATTATATAATTGTTCGTTGATTTACATAGTATTATTTTACTTTTTGAACTTCAGTGTAAAAGTTGCGAATACATTTTTAGAACATTTGTTCAGAAAAGGCATACAAAAATGTATATTTTTTCACCTACTTGTAAGAATACACATTCTGAACAATTGATTAACGCGTCTCANTAGTATTAATTACTTGTATTTTAAATAAGCCGTTGATTTTTCTTTTTTGCGCGTATAAAGACAGGATAAAGGTGTATTTATGAGATCGCTTTGTTACATCGAACATTATGAATAGGGTGTTTTATAATCAAAACTTTGAAGTCCTCTCTTATAATATTAAAATACTAATTATCTGACCAGATTACGCGCTTCTGTTAAATGCTGTGTAACTGTTGTTGGCACTGCAAAGCAATGCAACTGTTTTGTTTCTTTATTTTCTCTTTATTTATCCGTTGAGTGGTTAATTTAGCGAGTTTTGTCGCTAAAAATAGACTTCAAGAAGTTTGGTGGAAGATTTGGAAGGTAGCCAGCCTGCGTCTGAATTCCTGACCTACCCTGAGACTTTTGCGTGACCGAATACATTGTAATCACTTTGACAAGGCACTAACATGCAAACTATTTTAATAGCGATTACTATCGGCTTCCTTTCCTTAGTCTATCTGTCTCTAACACACCTGATACATCTTCGAAAGTAAGTAGTCAACACAAAAACTGAAAATTTTGCAACATAATGTGATCATTAGTAAGCCATGTAAACTTTATAAAATTACCAAGAATAAACTACCATTATTAATGATGGAATTGAGATACATTATGTAGAAATGAGGTGCAGAATCGAAACAAAATGCTTAAATATTAATAGAATGTAAAATTGTTAAATATGAAATAGTTATTCGCATTACTTCTTTATGGTATTATAACATGGTTACAATATTTTCTCCACATGGAGTAATAATGATTAATATATTAGTAAAAGGCAACTTTGTAGTTGTATGGAACTCAATATACAGACTTAGTTTGGCATCTGTCATGTAATTTTAAAAATTCTAGTCCTACAAAAGTGGCGATCCTCGCATAGCATTGTTCAAACAATATGTGTAGCATTTGATAAAGATGGGTAAAGTAGATACTTTTATATCAAGTTTTTTTTTTTGTATTTCAATGTTTATTTTTTCTACTGCTTTATTTATTTTTGTTAAACTTAAAACGATGTTTTTCTTTCTTTGCATGCGAATTATTCTTGATAAGATGTCTGTTGCCGAGTCACGGGGACTGGTTTGACTAAGCCTGGGTCCAGTGCATTAGACTTCACTAGAGTGGATCGAGACAGTCCATCTAACCGGTTTAGGCACTCAAGTATTTCTCGGTCCGGCGCGAGGCGGTTGTCGGCTGTTTCCCCCTACTTGGTAACCGAGACTCTTGCGGTGGCCGCTGTATTATCTCGTTTACAGAGCGGATCCAAGTAGCAAACCTTGTAGAGACATTGTAGTCAGAGGAAAGCCGGTAACACAAAGATACGACTCGACCCGACTTAGTGATACATATCTCTCGACTACACCCGTCAGTTTGTCCCGCCTAATGACTCTATACCAACATTAAGATTCCTCTATAATATACTTCCATTCCTATCCTTGTAGGTACATAGTTGAGATAAATTGAGCTGAAACTTTACGTCCCCCTTATAAGGAAAACTCTAATTTACGCAAGATTTTTTTTTTTTTTTTTAAAATATATATAATATACTTTTTTATCCTTTATAAAAAAATTGCAATTTTAATTTATTGCTACGATGTTAGTATCGTCTAAAACAAACTTATTTATATTTTTGCTCCCCCTTTTTTTTAAAAAAAACAAAAAAACAAACGGGAGTGGCTATCTAAAGAAGGTGTTAGGAATGCTCTGCTTTAGACTGTTACTCCTCTTATAAAAACAGAAGTGTGATATTCCTTTGTCCCAAAGTACATTGGACTAAACATCCCTTTGCCTTAATAGTTATTTAATCAAAGTCATTTATATTCTAAAAATCATAGGAGAGTAAAAATCTAAAGAAGTACCGTCTGAAATTAGATTAAAGTTAAAAAAAAATAAGTAGACTTATTTTTCGTTCTTTCACTATTTAATAGATATTTAATCCGGTGGCCGTATATTAAAATTGTTTTTCTCAAACAAAATGACCGACGCATAAAAGATCATAAGATTGGTTATGCCAAATTTACCTGAAGTATTTCCCTTTTTTTTAATTATAAAGGTCATAATTTTTTTGAGTATATGACAAGCTTTAAGTTAGTTAAATCCAAGACTTAGAGGGCCCGCACAAATTTTAACGTTAACTACTCTTACTATTATGCTATTGAAAAAATAATATTAGTTGGTGATAAAAGTCTAACTAACAGTACTATGGTGTTCATCCAGGTCTTAAAATGAATTAATTATTACTAAATACCCCTTACTCGCATAACTTTACTAACAATTTTAGCATAACCTCTTCGCTTTATTTATCGGGCGCCGGGCGCTAACCCCCAAAAACTCTAACAAATGAGATTTTTTTTTTTCTAAAACTGTTCTATTCTACATATTTTGATTTTTAAAAGAAATATATTTGTTAGTCCATTTAATGACAAATTTTACCTTAAGTAGTTTTACCGGTACAAATCCAGTTGCTGAGATATTGAAGAAAATAAATTTTATCTCCAGTAGGGAGAAAAAGTTATGATTGGATTTTTTTACAGGGACTAAAGTAAGTCTTTTTTCTTCCCTGAACTCAAAAAGTATAGGAAGAAAAAGTAAAAGTAGGGCGAAAAAGTAAAGTATAAGGACGAAAAAGTAAGGATTGCCAACTTAATTATGTTATAAATAGTAGAAAATGAATTGCTAATGAAGTTTAAATCAGGTTGGCGACACTAATTTTTCGACCTTATTTATCATTGTTTATAACCTGCATCTAAATAACCTATTTTAGTTTAATTCCAATTCTTATTTGTTTTTGATATTGAATCTCTTATATCTGCTATTAAAAGTGCTAATAATTATTGTCATTTTGTTAAAATAATAAATAAAAACTGTGCAATGGATGAAAATATGTATTTTGTCCCTACTTGGAGATAAAATATTGTAAGTACCTCGTGAGTAAAGTGCCGCTTTATTTCCCTTACGATAATTATCTACCTCGGCTGTGCCTCGGGAGCTAATTAGCGTTATTCCCTCGGCTGCTCCTTGGGAATTAAAAATTGAACTTTTTCGCTCAGGGAATAATGGCTTAATTTACTCCCTAGGAGCATAAATAACTATTATTTTGCTACAGATCGAAAACGAAGTGTGAACTATCACCTGTTAAACGCTTTGTAACATGTTTATTAATAAATTGATTAAATTAGATGTTATTAGATTTAAATTTAGTCTCATACACTCATGTACATAAGAAGTGATGGTATAGTTAGAGTATTTACAGCTTGTTCGAAACTNTCCTCACAGATAGAGATAAATTTTATCTCTATCTCCTCACAGATAGAGATAAATTTTATCTCTATCTCCTCACAGATAGAGATAAATTTTATCTCTATCTCCTCACAGATAGAGATAAATTTTATCTCTATCTCCTCACAGATAGAGATAAATTTTATCTCTATCTCCTCACAGATAGAGATAAATTTTATCTCTATCTCCTCACAGATAGAGATAAATTTTATCTCTATCTCCTCACAGATAGAGATAAATTTTATCTCTATCTCCTCACAGATAGAGATAAATTTTATCTCTATCTCCTCACAGATAGAGATAAATTTTATCTCTATCTCCTCACAGATAGAGATAAATTTTATCTCTATCTCCTCACAGATAGAGATAAATTTTATCTCTATCTCCTCACAGATAGAGATAAATTTTATCTCTATCTCCTCACAGATAGAGATAAATTTTATCTCTATCTCCTCACAGATAGAGATAAATTTTATCTCTATCTCCTCACAGATAGAGATAAATTTTATCTCTATCTCCTCACAGATAGAGATAAATTTTATCTCTATCTCCTCACAGATAGAGATAAATTTTATCTCTATCTCCTCACAGATAGAGATAAATTTTATCTCTATCTCCTCACAGATAGAGATAAATTTTATCTCTATCTCCTCACAGATAGAGATAAATTTTATCTCTATCTCCTCACAGATAGAGATAAATTTTATCTCTATCTCCTCACAGATAGAGATAAATTTTATCTCTATCTCCTCACAGATAGAGATAAATTTTATCTCTATCTCCTCACAGATAGAGATAAATTTTATCTCTATCTCCTCACAGATAGAGATAAATTTTATCTCTATCTCCTCACAGATAGAGATAAATTTTATCTCTATCTCCTCACAGATAGAGATAAATTTTATCTCTATCTCCTCACAGATAGAGATAAATTTTATCTCTATCTCCTCACAGATAGAGATAAATTTTATCTCTATCTCCTCACAGATAGAGATAAATTTTATCTCTATCTCCTCACAGATAGAGATAAATTTTATCTCTATCTCCTCACAGATAGAGATAAATTTTATCTCTATCTCCTCACAGATAGAGATAAATTTTATCTCTATCTCCTCACAGATAGAGATAAATTTTATCTCTATCTCCTCACAGATAGAGATAAATTTTATCTCTATCTCCTCACAGATAGAGATAAATTTTATCTCTATCTCCTCACAGATAGAGATAAATTTTATCTCTATCTCCTCACAGATAGAGATAAATTTTATCTCTATCTCCTCACAGATAGAGATAAATTTTATCTCTATCTCCTCACAGATAGAGATAAATTTTATCTCTATCTCCTCACAGATAGAGATAAATTTTATCTCTATCTCCTCACAGATAGAGATAAATTTTATCTCTATCTCCTCACAGATAGAGATAAATTTTATCTCTATCTCCTCACAGATAGAGATAAATTTTATCTCTATCTCCTCACAGATAGAGATAAATTTTATCTCTATCTCCTCACAGATAGAGATAAATTTTATCTCTATCTCCTCACAGATAGAGATAAATTTTATCTCTATCTCCTCACAGATAGAGATAAATTTTATCTCTATCTCCTCACAGATAGAGATAAATTTTATCTCTATCTCCTCACAGATAGAGATAAATTTTATCTCTATCTCCTCACAGATAGAGATAAATTTTATCTCTATCTCCTCACAGATAGAGATAAATTTTATCTCTATCTCCTCACAGATAGAGATAAATTTTATCTCTATCTCCTCACAGATAGAGATAAATTTTATCTCTATCTCCTCACAGATAGAGATAAATTTTATCTCTATCTCCTCACAGATAGAGATAAATTTTATCTCTATCTCCTCACAGATAGAGATAAATTTTATCTCTATCACAGTCCTCAGGCAAAAGAACCCTTATATTTTTTTTTGCTTTTGTCTGTCTATCTGTCTCTAACACACCTGATACATCTTCGAAAGTAAGTAGTCAACACAAAAACTGAAAATTTTGCAACCGTGTGATTATATTAACCCAAACACCGTAAAAATTATTGAGGGAAGCCCCAAAATACCATCCCCTAAAAACAGGGAGTAGACTTTTTTAAACGGGAATGCCTCATATGGGATGATAAACAAATGAGGAGGACGCTCTGAATACAAATATATAAACTTGCGGTAACGTCTGTACCAATTAATCTTTGTGATATATATATATTGGTTATGTGTGTATACATGCATAACACATAACACTAATATTAATTAGTAGATATTAAATAGGATATTAGGATATTTTAATTTTTTTGTCTCCTTCCTGATGTAGTACTCATTTCATTTTAAAATATTAAGATTCTCGGTGTTTTTTGTTTATCATATATTTAATTTTTTGCTAGTATTAATTACTTGTATTTTAAATAAGCCGTTGATTTTTCTTTTTTGCGCGTATAAAGACAGGATAAAGGTGTATTTATGAGATCGCTTTGTTACATCGAACATTATGAATAGGGTGTTTTATAATCAAAACTTTGAAGTCCTCTCTTATAATATTAAAATACTAATTATCTGACCAGATTACGCGCTTCTGTTAAATGCTGTGTAACTGTTGTTGGCACTGCAAAGCAATGCAACTGTTTTGTTTCTTTATTTTCTCTTTATTTATCCGTTGAGTGGTTAATTTAGCGAGTTTTGTCGCTAAAAATAGACTTCAAGAAGTTTGGTGGAAGATTTGGAAGGTAGCCAGCCTGCGTCTGAATTCCTGACCTACCCTGAGACTTTTGCGTGACCGAATACATTGTAATCACTTTGACAAGGCACTAACATGCAAACTATTTTAATAGCGATTACTATCGGCTTCCTTTCCTTACAAAGAATAAGCTGAGCAAACTGTTAAGTGCTCTATTATTGTACAGTAGAAAAAAAAATCTATTTATTTCACCAGAATAGTAAATAATCTTAAAGTTGCCAAGTATGTGCTTCTAGTTGTATATAAAGGGCCCGCAGTCAATATCATAAATCAGACGGGTTCGTTAACCAGCATGATCGACCCAGTCGTTTCAAAATGGCTGTCAATTAAATGTTTGTTTTAACTACAACATTTCAACCATTTTTTATAATAACGTAAAGCAAACGTCTGTATCGTGCATTGCATATGCTTATGCGTTTGCCAAACACAATTAATTTACTCCAAAATATCTCTCAAACTGTTCTCAAGACTCAAGATATAACTTTTTATAGTTTTTCTGTCTGCATCACGCGTACCTCGTACCTCAAACAGTTTTCAAACTAGAGAGTTTTAACTTGGATAAAAAAATCCGTCCTTAAATGTAGATGCGCTTCCCAGAAAATAATAAATTTGTGACGTCTTTTTGATTTGATTTCTTCCACCATTTTAAAAATATCGACTTTTGAACTATGAAACTTAAACGCTAATTTTTTTTTTAACTATTTTGCCGATTGAGCTGAAATTCGCGCCAATTATACCTTTCGGTAAGATAAATAAGCCCTCCACATTTTTATATTAATTATTGCCGCCATTTGTTTTTATATTTTTAAATGTCTCACATAAAGAACCTCATTATACCGGACTTAACGTTAAACGGACAAACAAAATTACAATTCACATAAAAAAAATCCCTGCTTCTATTTTTTATTTTTTATTTTTTTCTTATATTTCCGTTTTCGAGGATAGTTTATTATGCGTTATGGATTATAATTCGTTGTGAATTGAATGTTATATGGATAGTTCTTCTTTAGAGATAATGTAAAAAAAGCCTTATCTGTAATTAATAATCATTTTTGAGTGTATATATATGAATGGTCGTTCTTTAGAGATGCTGTAAGAAAAAGTCTTATCTCTAATAAATAATCATGTTTGAGTGTATATGAATGATTCTTCTTTAGAGATAATGTTAGAAATAGCCTTAACTCTAATTATTTATCATGTTTCAGTGTATATACATGATCGTTCTTTAGTGATAATGTTAGAAAAAGTTAAATATATCTATTCTTTTCTCTTATTAAGTCATGTTTTAGGGTAGGTATATGAATGTTCCTTCTTCGATGGTAATGTTAAAAGAAGCCTTTTCTCTACCAGTATTAAAGCGTACATGAAAAAATGTGTACTATTACTAGCCTACTTCATATTATCATTGCCACTTAAAATTCTTCAAGTGTCGCTATAGCTCGCACAACATAACTGTATTCTGTATGTGCACTTACAAAGTAAAAAGTAAACTACATTGAACAACATCTTGAATCAAGATTTTAAGTTGTCAGATAAAGTGAGTGAACTGAGGTTTTATCGGCAGAAAGAGAAAAAGTAAACGCGCATCTCTTTAAATTGTTTTGTACATATTATATTTCCTTTATTTTTCACTCCCTCTTTTTCTAATGAGTGCCCGAAAATCTGATTTTGAATGCATATTTTATCTGTGATCTTGTTTGTTTCAATGTAATTGACATTTTAATTTTGTGGTTTTAACTAAAAAACGATACATTTACTTTTCAAATTATTATTGCATTTATATTATTTTACTTTTAAAAAAAAAAAAAAAAAAATAAAATTATTATTACATTTCCTTAAATTTCCGATACATTTTAGAACAATGCTGCATTAAAAAAAAAAAAAAAAAAAAAAAAAAAAAAAAAAAAGTGCTGCTCTGCCCTGCTTCGCATGCGTATCAATTTGCGCCTGGTCTAAGGAATGATTTGCTAATTTCTTATACACTACATTATACACATAGTTTGTTCAGTAAGTATTGGTACTTTTTTCTGCCGATGGGAAAGATTGGAGGGAAGTTTCTATGGGCAGAATAAGGATCGGTGGTGGAGGATGTTTTGTATGCTAAGAGACCCACCTCAGCAGTCTGGATTTAGTACTCGCGTCGGTAGTCAAGATGCAGAAAACATTGACCAACTCTCCACCATCCCTTTTTCTTTTTACTGAACAAATTTGCAATGGAGGACAAAGCCATTTCCATGACGCATGCTATTGAGTAAAGACCTTCCAAAGACCCCTCCAAAAAAGGTCAGCATGAGGAAATCAAGAGCCAATCGATGCTCATTGTCTTCTTCAACGCAAAAAGTGTTGTCAACAAGGCGTTTGCGCCTGCTGGACAAACAGTGGACGGTAAAATTGAGGCAGATGTGCTAAATTGTTTGAGGATTGGGGTTCGCTGAATCCGAAACGAGTTCGCCGATACTTGGATGCTACATCAAGTCATTTTGCCACACGTCGCTAATTATGAGGAGGCTCTAGCCAAACCCAAGCACCCCAACCACCATACACTCCAGATTTGACTCCACCCTACTTCTTTTTGTTCCGTCAGGTAAGAATGAGCGTGAAGTGAAAGGACATTCGTTTGGGATGATTAAGGCGGTATAAGTGGCTTGCCAACTTCCAGGAGGTGTATGAACAATAAAAATGGTTGGCAGCGGTGTATTGATGTAGGAGTTGAGTTGTATTTTGATGAATATTAACTAATTGTAAATATATCTATGATCAATTTACTTTTTTTCATTTCAGTCCCCATATTTAAACAAATTATGTATTTATATTCATTCTAAATTATAAAATTAATTAAAAACAAAAAATCGCTGTGACTAATTCTTAAAATGTTGCTAATTTTAGACTAACCTTCTTTCATATTTTTGACATTGCCGAAGCCAAACCCCCATGATTTAGAGTTAACCATTAAATGAAATGGAAATATCTTAAAGAGAAACTCTAAAAATCCTTTTTTCCACACATAAACAACTCGGAAGAAACAAATTACAACATTTCAAAGAAACCAAAAGATCATAAAAATGTGAAACAAAATATTAGGGTGTATAATTAGATTCTTCGGCAAGTTGGTTTTTTTTTTTTTTTGAAAGCTTTACCATTGTTCTTTTCTAAATATTAAGAAGTTGTTATAATAAAAAGTATTATGATTTAAGGGTTTTTTACTGAACTGGTTTTGGAAAAAATTAATTTTACTAACTTTTTGTTAGAACTGGAAGAAGAAAATAAAGTATTGGATTTACTCATAAAATGTCCAAACCTTGTGTTATAAACGTGGGTTATTTTTTAGTTAAAATGATTAGTGTTTTTTTGTGTGTGGGGAAGCGATTATGAGTTAAAATAAAATTTGAAGGGTTAAAGCATTTTTTTCTTCTTTACTTTAAGGGCGATTTAGGTAAGAGGCAGACAGAGTTTTAAAAGATTTTTTTTCTCCCTGAAGAATTGGAAATATATAAGGTTTTAGTAGCGTTACTTTAGGCTCGGTTTTACGATGTCTGGGCAGATATTCGTCTCCCCCCTCTTACCCCTTGTTAAAAACGTCTGCTCCGGAGGTTTTACTATCTGGGATTTTCTCGAAAGGGAGAAAGATCTCTACCTTCTTTGCAGTTGAGACGTAGGCTATAAAACTTGCATTTCGTCACGCCTGTACACAAACGGTTAAACTCTCCCCTCCCTCTAGCCTCGATCTCTTTATTCTTTTCACCAACGTCGGATGAAAAGGGAAGCTAGGATTTTATAGTACTTAATGTAAAAGTATAAAACTTATTCTGTATTTCCTACGAAACGAATAAAAACAGTGTTAGTGGTTGTCTATTTAAGAATTCCGACTGATTCACACAGAAATCAAAATCATCCAACTAAAAATTTTTCGTTTTCTCTCTCAAAAAAAGAGTCAGAAATAGTAATAAAATTGGGTTACAAATTTTACATCTTTCCCGCTCTCAAACCGAGAAGAAAGAAGTCATAAAAAGATTTATACATCTTTTTCCCCCTTTCTTCTTACGTTGTCGAGGATTTCTTTACTTTTTATTGTTGCATTTTCTTTTTAAATCAGTATCCCAGAATTAATACTGTCGATTATTGTCCAAGTGTGAAACATAACGGACAATAGTTAAAGATTTTATATTTTTTTATTTCGTTTTACGACATTTCCACGTGTCTCTGCTTAAAGTGTTTCTTCGTCTCAAGTGATCGTAAATAAAAAAAATGGTTTCTTCGAGTTAAGATGTTAATTATATATTTTTTAAAAAAGTTTCAGACAATGTTTAACATTCTTCGATACTGATTGAGTGTGAAGTGTGTTTCATAGACTAGGTTCATAATACATCATAAACAAATCCCATTTTGAAAATGGTCTCACTAATAGGTTATGAACTTCAGTTTTCATACTATCTTATCATATTATCTCAAGTCATATTTCCTGAAAGTTCTTGCCTTTATTCTTGGTAACCGAATTATTATTCCTTCAGAGAGTCGTTAATCACTCTGTTAATTATTATATAAATATAATGATATTTAATCCAATATTAGGTGCCTCTTCCGAAAGTTCAATATTTATCAGACTTTGGGCTTGATAGAGAGCCAGCGTGATCGTGTTGCCTGCTCGGGCATCAATGAATGAAGGGGGCAAGAGGTCGTAGGCTCGATCCCTCGACGAAATGCTCTGATTTATATGACTCACTACTGATCACAATGATCACGCCATACTCGCTTAGGCGCGTAAAAAAAAGGTAAAAATTAGGAGGCCTAAAATATGGCCTAATTGCTAGATTCGAACATAAAAATGTGGTTCGTCCCCGCCTAGATACAAGGTATTACTTTGACCTTACCACTACTTTGGTTTTGATATTCTATGAATTGTAAAGTATATTACTATATAATGGACACACGTCTGAACAGTTCTCTAAAATAACAGATTTTTCGCTTTTGCCCGTTTGACCAAGGCTTCTTTACTTCATATATGTGCATATTTCTGTCGCCTCGGGTTCGACTTTATAGGGGAAAACTGGCTGGACGAAATGACTTGAATGAATGATATAATCCTGATTATTTTCTATCTATGGAAATGGAAGCCGATAGTAGAACGTATAGCAGTAAGTTCTAACATGAACTCCCGGCGCTCCGGCGCGGGGTGAAGACTAGTTAATAATAAAAGAGAGACATTTTGGCATGTTATAAATAGCCTTCAAACAACGGTTCGCCGGGTATTTTATTCATAAATATTTTATGAATGAAATAGTTCTGATCAGTTTTTTTTATGAAGACTATCGAGTCATCTCATTTAATGGCCTGGGCCTGAGCGATAATTTAGTATGCATAATAAAAGAACTAGGAAACATTGTCACAATTCACTACATTAACCTTCTGAACGCTAGCACATACACACACACACACACACACACACACACAGACACACACACAAATATATATATATATATGTGTATAATGTTATTGGATTCCAACCAAATATTGAACCGGTGTTTGCTTGAACGATAATAACTCAGTTTCATAGATTCAATACATAGATTTCTCTCTTCAATATTACTTATTATAAATAAAAACGCGGCAAACCTAAAGGATATTTTATAGATAGTCAGTAAGAGATAATTCTTTAAATTAGTTTAGAATGTAAATAATTTCTATACGGGTATTTAGCTACTATGCAAATGAGAAAATGTCAACATAAATTCAACCATGAAATTTGTCGCGAGGAAATTCATCGCCTAATACTAATGTTTGGATTTAGAAATGTTGGCATCTATTTAGCTTAGCTTTAAGCTTGTTCTTTTTTAGAAAAATATATTCTCAAACACTTATCCTTTAACTATATATTGTTGAGCCATATAGAGGAACTTGATTTAGGGGGAAAAAAATATCAATTTACTAAAAAAAATATATACATATATATTTTTATTAGTTCTTAATTGTATTATGTCTTAAGAGTTAATATATTCCTTTTTAAAAAATGATAGCAATCGGTAGTAAAATTTTAATTGTTTTATTATAAAATAAACAAGTTATTTTAGTATCGCTAAGATGCTGAACTTTTATTCACAGTCTCATTTTCAGGAATTATAATTAGTTCGGACATTGAGAGATTAGCGAAATCAATTAAATTTATGGCTCTAAATTAAATTACTGATATGAAAATAAATGTATATTTTGACGTACGACATTAATGAACAACGATAACCTAGAGGTTCCAGAACTAAATTTATAATTTATAGTCCGTTGTCATTACAACTAAGTATAATATAATCGTACCAAATTGAAGATATCAAAATATAAAATATGTATTTCATCAGATTGTTACTCCTATATGTTTTTTAAAATAACTACTATTAGGACAAAGGGATGTATAGTCCAATGTACTTACGAGCAAAGGAATATCACACTTCTGTTTTTATAAGGGAAGTAACAGTCTAAAGAAGAACATTCCGTACACCTTCTTTAGATTGTTACTCCTCTCTATTTTTAATTTTTTTTTTTATTATTTCTAAAGAAGTGCCTCAAAATATACTGATGAACAACAATAATACTGATAGACGGATCTGATAGGCTATGAGAGGCAAATATATTCTTTTACTTAGGGTTGTAACTTAATCTTTTAGGAATAATCCTTAGGAATAAGTGATAGGATTAGTTATCTGCTGTAATCTGTAATAGAAGTACAAGGGTTTTCTTTTACAATTAAGAATCAAAAACGGAATTTACAAGATTAATTCATTACATTAATATCATAATTATATGCTTGCAATTTTAGTACAGGTATTTGTGATGATAAATAATAATGAAAGGTACTTCCGATAATAAAATAATAATCATACTTATTTATAGTAAATCTATAATTCACAATATAAATTAAAAGAATTTGCATCACCGTCATAACCAGTGAAAAATCGCTCGTGGCTTGTGTTATTAAAGATAAACCTATTTATTGTATATTTTATGGAAATATGATGGCAATTCACATATTGTGACAGTACCCTGAGGCGCTATAGTGATGTCTAAAATAATTGAGCGTAAGAAACATAAATTTAAATTTATAAATAAGATTAAAACATAAATTTGCAGCAGATAAAATACACTCTTTGTTCATTTGACAGATTAATTTTAAATGAGTGATTTATCAAGTACTTTGTTTAAAAAAAAAAATTAAATAACAAAATCGGTCCGAGACGACTAAGACTAACTTTCTCATATCATCTCGGTCCCAGATAATTTTCGTATTCGATTTTCAACAATATCAGATATATTTTCATCAATATCTATGAAACCAGGCTTTTTTCTCAGGGAAAACTACTTATATCGTTAGATTCCTATTTCGTAATGGAATAAATTTTAGAATTTTCCAATCGAAACCGTTTACGAGAAATAATNATCTAATGTGGTTTTTTGTCAAAAATCAAATTAAAAAAAGTATCCCCAATTTTAACCAAATATGTCTGATACTAATAAATGTTTGGTCGATTTTAAAGTCTTGTTGGCTGCATTAAAAATTTGTTTTATAATAATAATAATAACTAAATTTTTGTCTGTTCAGTGATCAGAACAGGAAAATTGTTGAATATATCCTTTAGATATTAGGACTATATCTATATTGTCTTCTTAGATAAGGTGAATAAAATGGAAGCATAAAAAATTACTCATGTTCTCAGATGTTATTTTTTACTTATTATTTCCCCGCGCCGCGAACTTACATCTTTCTAGAGTACTACCTAAATTTCTAAATATGTACAAAATATATTCGTGAGAAAATTTAATAAACGAGAAATTCTACCTTGAAGTAGTATGATGTGAAACGATATTTTTCTTAAACCCTTTTTTTGACCCTAATTTAAAAATGGCGGGAAATTATACCTTATAAATATTCTTTTGTTTATTCCCGTGCGTCGTGCGTGTTGTAAATAATTTCTATATCTCAGAATTGTTTAGTGGGCTCATGATACACACCTGTAACTTTTATGTTACATGAAATAACTTGTAAATGACAAACAGCATTTACTCTACGTACAGCATTTGCATAATCCTTTATACAAATTAAATAAAAATAATTATATCATATACTGATGAACAACAATAATACTGATAGGCGGATCTGATAGGCTGTGAGAGGCAAATATATTCTTTTACTTAGGGTTGTAACTTAATCTTTTAGGAATAATCCTTAGGAATAAGTGATAGGATTAGTTATCTGCTGTAATCTGTAATAGAAGTACAAGGGTTTTCTTTAACAATTAAGAATCAAAAACGGAATTTACAAGATTAATTCATTACATTAATATCATAATTATATGCTTGCAATTTTAGTACAGGTATGTGTGATGATAAATAATAATGAAAGGTACTTCCGATAATAAAATAATAATCATACTTATTTATAGTAAATCTATAATTCACAATATAAATTAAAAGAATTTGCATCACCGTCATAACCAGTGAAAAATCGCTCGTGGCTTGTGTTATTAAAGATAAACCTATTTATTGTATATTTTATGGAAATATGATGGCAATTCACATATTGTGGCTGTACCCTGAGGCGCTATAGTGATGTCTAAAATAATTGAGCGTAAGAAACATAAATTTAAATTTATAAATAAGATTAAAACATAAATTTGCAGCAGATAAAATACACTCTTTGTTCATTTGACAGATTAATTTTAAATGAGTGATTTATCAAGTACTTTGTTTAAAAAAAAAAATTAAATAACAAAATCGGTCCGAGACGACTAAGACTAACTTTCTCATATCATCTCGGTCCCAGATAATTTTCGTATTCGATTTTCAACAATATCAGATATATTTTCATCAATATCTATGAAACCAGGCTTTTTTCTCAGGGAAAACTACTTATATCGTTAGATTCCTATTTCGTAATGGAATAAATTTTAGAATTATCCAATCGAAACCGTTTACGAGAAATAATTTTACCTCCAGGAGGGAGAAAAAGTGAATTTTCCTCCCTAGTTTACAAAGTTTAAAGGGAGGAAAGTTACTCATTGTACGGTCGGGTTAAGCAGGGAGTAATGAAAAATAAGGGATTCATGAACTTTCATGATTCCCTCCAATGTTGCCCTGGATAAAGCACAAGTAAATAAGGTTGGTGCCAACGCACATTTCATTTTTACTAACTTTTTTTATAATGTCTAAATCTATAATGTCATCTTCACACATGTCGGGTAACCTCCACAACGGTTGCCATTATGATTCATCAGTAAAACAAACAAACAAGTTAAAAGTGAAATCATAATTTTTAAATGTTGATTTACTAATGCATTTGTAAATACATCAGTTATCAATACCATTCAATACACGACTCAGCTTCCTGCTGATTCTCCCATTTAATTTTAGCATTGAAATTCAAATAATATCTATCTATAGGTAAAATTTAATTTTAAACTAATTAAACTTATTTAGAGTTATTAATATTATATCAATGTTTTTGTTTTAAATATACAAATTTTATTTTTTGTTGTACAAAATAATTTAAAATTGAAATCTTTCCATATATTTTCTCTCTTCTGGAGGTAAAATCTTGTACGTACCTCGGGAGTAAAAATCACGTGCACCTTCGCGATAATTAACTCCCTCGGTAACTTTATCGCTCAGGGTGCAATCACTTTCTTTACTCCCTTTGTGCGTAAATAACTATTGTAACAGGCAACACTGTACCTGATAAGAAATCACTAATAATATACGATAATATCTTTATATTATTATTTATTGATTATTCATAGTAATATTCTTTAATAACAAATAAATATTAGGTTGTTCCTCCAACCCCGTTATTTGTAGTGCCCTTTGCATTTGCATCATCCCATGGAATTGTGGATCGTACAAAAATAGTTTAGGACAGTTATGACTATAATTCATTCTATATAATAAGAAACAAAACAGGAAACCTAACATATTGGAAACCTTCCTGTTGTTGTTCATGAGATTTGACATAGCTGCACATGTCATACAAACTAGAAATGGGTATTGTCTTAGCACATGATGGAACTGACTTCGGAAATATTCGGAATTTCCGACTTTAAACGAAGTTAAGCTTTCAATTTCTCCCGTGTTCATGACTTCTTGGTCGACCTTTAACAAAAATATTTAGAAATCATGAATATAAATATAGATCTACAAATCTCTGGACTGATACAAACTGAAGTCTGTATTTAAGTCAAGTCCTTCAACATGCCCATGCACAGTTCAACAGGTTTGTAAAACATATAGCCCTACAAAAATCTATGGCGTTTAGATTTTATTACCTAATTGGGAGACCTGCCCACACACAATTTACTGAAGTTGTACAACAATTCACAATAAGGGGCACTTAGTTTTGATTGTTTTTAACCTGGAAAACCTACTACAACTGTTCATCACGATTCAAATAAACTTTTTAAACCAATTTTTCTTTTATTAGTGTTGCTTTCCTTTATCAGTAGTCACCGCTTAATGTGATCACGGTTAATGTTATCAACCGCTTTGTGTGATCAAAATAGCTTGGAACGGGCCCACCCAATACTAATGCATTAAAATTTATCCGTTTATTGTTATCAGTATTTCGGTTATTGTGATCAAAGTCGAGTCGAAATCGTTAAATTTTTTTATATAATTTTTGGGGAAACGACTAAAGCTGTGGCAAATCAATAAGCGATTCGTCTAAACATCCAGGATTCTGAGAAAGTATACCTCACGCCACCTTTACTACTTCCTTTATATTACTTTATATTATACATAGACATAGAACATCTAAACATCCATTTCTCCCTCTATTCCTACGACATTTCACTTAGACAAAGCTCAGTTGTTTTTGTCTTTCAATCGTTTCTGAGAACTCTTTAGTCAAATTAACATTACATTTATACAAGTTCGAAGTCGATTATTTTTGTTATAAAAAGTTTTAAACAAAGAATGAGTGCTTCAAAACGTCGTGATCTCAGCTCGTAGGAGAAACTAGACATCTACAGATCGTACGATCGTCTTTCGACCGAGATGAGCCAGCGGAAAGCCGCAATTAAATTGGATACTTTATCAGCCATTGCTGAATAAACTTTTAAAACAACGGAATGATATCGGGATTGTCTCTTTAAAGAAT
>KZ651986.1:118201-133020 GCA_001010745.2 Gerris buenoi | reverse complement strand
CCCCCCCCCTCTCTCTCTCTTTATTAGTTGACATAGGACAACTTCAATCTATTTTGAAATTATTATAGATAATGCGGCCAACAAAAATATATTCTTAGAGCAATTAGGTAATTTTTCCTAATAACGAACAAAAATGCCCTAAAGCAACAACTAATCAAATGAGTTATAATTTTTTTTTTTTGTTTTGTACAAAAATTTGTATATTTAATATAAATATGTGCCCGCGTTTTAAAAAATGTATGCGGGTTAAACTAATCGTAGAATAATTAATACAATTACATACTTTTCTCCGTTTTTAAAAAAATTATTACTATGCCGTCAAAACAGGCATTTAAAGTAATATGTAGGTATGTATAATTGTATATGCCTATATAAATTTTTCATTTTTTTTTTAGAGAATAAATAGAAGAAGGAAAAAAGCGATTTAGTTTTTGATTTTCACTAATAGAACTGGTTTATATAAGTATTGATATAGAGATTAAAATTAATGTCGTATACATTATTTTCCTTCTTAAGTAAATTCAATTACTTGGTAAAATAATGCAACTAAACGTTAAATTAATGGAATTCAAAATTAAAACAAATATATGAGTGTAAAAATAACAAACATTTTTTTAAATGTATTTTTTATATTATATATACATGATATGAAGAGATACTTACCGTCGATACTTGGTCGATCTGAGGAACACTGGACCGGTTTCAGCTATACGCCATCATCAGCAGAAGAATATAGAACTCTGGGAGACGAAATGAACTCAAGATAGTGTCTCACAAGTTCATTTTGACTCCTAGAGATCATCTATATTCTTCTGCTGATGATGGCGTATAGCCAAAACCGGTCCGATGATCCTCAGATCGAGCAAGTATCGACGGTAAGTATCTCTTCATATCATAACTTATTAACTTGCGGTAATAATCCTCAATTTGATTATGTAGATTTTTTTTTTTAATTTAGTAATTTTTTACAACAATAGTCGAACTTAACTATATCTATCAATAGGATATATTATATAATATATTTGTCATTATTTTTTTTTTTTAACAATTTCATTAAGATTACACAGTAAATGTTATTTAGACCTTATTTTCATGTAGTTAATCGATCTAACTTATTTAAATGTTTTTCAAATAATTTTAATATCCGGCACTTAAAGTAATAACAGAGTACAATAAGTTACAAATATGCTGGTGGATTAGGTTAACTTTTATCAAGGTTTAGTGCAGAGTTTGATGTAATTGTTAATAATTTGAATTTAATTTAATTTTTATTTTAATGAAAACTTTAGTCTTAAGCTACTTATTAAGGCTGCATGCAACGAATAAGTAAATTCGAATAATAAATAATTACAGATTATTATCCTTTATAGCCAGGAATCACAAAATTAAAAATTAATAAATTTAAATTTTATTACTTCAATTATTATTGGTATGAAATTTTATTCACACCTTTTTTATGCTAGTTAAAACGTCTGAGAAAATTCACTATACTAATTGTTTATCAACTCTCCATTTAAAAATAGTTTTAGAAAATATGAAATTCTCTTTTTAGTGTTTCGTAGATCACGCTCGAAACCCTTATGCCGAGGTTAATGTGTCTGTCCGTAGTGTACGTCCGTCGTAGTTTGGGTCATATCCCCCGAACCTTTTAAGGTAAAACTTTAAATTTAGAAATACAGGCATAACTTTTTGACCCACGGATATAGGAAAAGTATTAAGAATTTTACATTTTGGCGCATTGCGCATGCGCAAAAATTTCTTAAGCCTATTTTTTTAAATTTTCGAGAGAACTATCAAGTGAAAGAAACTGAAGAGTAAATTACAAATATATATAACATTTTATGAGTATTGTGCTCTTTACCGCAAATTTGCGTCTTTAGCGCAAAAGTTTCACCTTAAAAATCCCCCCCCCCAAACACCTTTTAATTGCTGGTCCTAAAATTTGGAAATAAATCATGCTATTACAATGAAAATAGCCATGAATTAATTAATTTACTTTTTCGTTATTACCGGCAAAAAGCATTGTGACCCGGGGGATCGAACCAGGAATCCTAACTCTACTCTGTATATTATTCTTAATATACACTGTTTTTATGGGGTGTGGGGTACACGTTTTAATTTTAACATAAATTGTGTATTTTTCTTTATTAATTTATAAAAAAAAAAAGTTTTTGTGAAATAGTCTCGTTATTCCTGGTAATTAACCAAGTACATAATAAAATGTATTGGTATTCTATGTTAATCACTATCAAAATATATTTGTTTTATATCGTGTATTACAAATAAGACTTATAGAACTTAACTAAGAAGTCCACATAAAAAAACCTCGTCAATTTAATAACTATACATAAGGGAAAAAAATTATAAACCATAACATCAGAAAATTCATAAATCATCTACAATATAAACTACATATTATAAAAAAAAAAAAAAACAAGAATATAACACAATGAAATATTATTATATAAAATAAAGAAATGCCAAGTAGATTCGTTAAAATTTATTTGAAAGCAAATACACTTATTTAAATATAATACATTCGAGTTAATGCGTGCTGTATAATATAATTACTAACCTATTTAATTTATATTGTCACTATGTGAATTTAGTTTTTATATTTTTTATTTATTTTTGTTTTCTCTTTTTTTCTAGGATATATTCAAGAAACAGTAACTTGAATAATTTGAAAAAATACAAATAAATATTTAAGAAACATTTAATCAATTAATCGTTAATTAATAATTACCATATAAATAATAATAATGATTATTATTAAAATGGTTATGATAAAGAATAATTATTGCATATTATTAATAAAAATTAAATAATCATTTATTAATTAACAGGGAATAGAATCTTTTATCACTTTTTTTAATCAGATATTTTTTTTAGTGGAGCTTTTTTTCCATGTTTTATGATTTTATCATGTAATTACTATTTTTTGTATCTAGCGTGTTTCTTTTCTTGAATATCTATTCTTGAATAGCATTGAAAAGATCATTAGAAGATGAAGAAAGGTGTGTAATAGAAAAAAGAAGTTTGATAGAATACGAGTTTTTAAAAGTTATTTATTTTTTTAAAGATCTTTAGTTGAGCGTTAATAAGAACTTTCTATTTGAATATCATCATGGAACGGCTTTCAGAATTTGTAGTTATTTTTTTTTAACATATGATATTGAATTTTTTTTTGCTGTTTCACCATAGTACCAGTGTATCATCAATACATTCGATTTTCTTTTTCTGTTACCATTTTTAACTTTATTACAAAATCATTGAATTGTTACTCAAGTTGTCAACTAAAGTAAAAGTGAAAAGTGTTTACCGAGCAAGAAGAAAACAGAAGTCAAAAATGCAACAAATGAAGAATGAAGATTCAAATATAGATCAAACCAAAGAAAATTGAAGATTGGACAATTGAGGCAAACAGAAGAAACGAGCAGAGCATTGGTCTCTGCGCATGCCCAGTCTGAAGTGCGCATGCCCAGTCTAAAGTTTTAGATTTTTCCTCTGTTCGGTTCGGCAGTCTGACGAAGCTTTAACAAGAAATTCTAAAGAAAGAAGACATTTTATCTAGAAGAAAAATTCATAAATATATTATTGATTTAGTACTTGTGAAGAAAATATATTTTTTTAGTGAACATATTTGTTATTCTGATCAATTTATAAATAAATGGATTAAATTAATTAAAATTCAATAATTGAATGGTCATTAATCATTTCATAAGATTTTTCAAGTTTTAGCTAATTTACTCATTGTGCTTAAAATTCAAAGACCAAAATTTTAGTTGCTTTGTCAACATAATACAATCCAGAATCATTTAAGGCTCTACCGCCCTTTGAGGTTAGGAAAAACAGTAAAATTACAATTATTCTGGTTCTAAGCAAGATATCAAAATTCTAATCACAGGCTTCATTCCTAATTTTAATTCTGCACAATTTGAGCCCTATTTCAACTTTCTAAGATAAATAGTACAGGCGCCATTTCAATACAACGATAAAACTCGTATTAAAATGGCGCCTGTACTATTTATCTTACAAAGTTGAAATAGGGCTCAAATTGTGCAGAATTAAAATTAGGAATGAAGCCTGTGATTAGAATTTTGATATCTTGCTTAGAACTAGAATAATTGTAATTTTACTGTTTTTCCTAACCTCAAAGGGCGGTATAGCCTTTTAATATACTTCTGATAACTTATTAATTTAAAATATTTATAAGAGTGACAAAGTAAATTCAGAAAATTAAATCTTGAAATTTTTTTTTTTTTTTTATAATATATTACCTCTCAAGAGAAGAATTTTGTGGAAGAACCTGAAAGGAATTCTATGTCAAGACTTCAGAAGTTTGTTTCTACATTAATATACCTATAATGATATAAAGTTACTGTGATTTTTGTTCCTTTTAATAATTTAAGTTCCTTTATTTTGTGTCGTTAATTTGTTCAAATTAGTTTTTGTATCTTTATTTTACCTAATTCTTAATGTTTAACCTTATATTTAAAATTTAATTTTTATCCTTATTTTATTATAAATGTTCTATTCCTTTTTACGTCCTGATCTAATACCTCAGGTCACACAGATGATCTGATAGTGGTGATGAGATCATCAGTGTGACCTCTCGGGGAGAAATGAGATCATCAGTGTGATCTCTCGGGGAGTGAGCCATTCCCTTGAGAATGATTCCTGTAATGTGTTCGAAACTTCAGGATTCCCAAAAGCTCATTAGCGGTCTTCTTCAAAGAAAGAAGCTCGGGATTTAATAGTTTCTGAACTTAAGCCATAGACATACTTAACTAGATCTCATAAATATCTTCCACTAATTTGGTTTCCATAATATTATTTTTATCCTATTTTATCACCTTAAGGACATAGTATGATTTTTTTTTTTTTTTTTTATTATCAGAGTAATTTTATTAATTTACTACTGGAACCACATCCCCTTTAGTCGAAAAAAATGTGTATTTGTAAGTATTTATGTTTTTTTTTTTTATTATTGCATATATATATTTTTTTTATTATTGTTATATTTTTTTTATTAAGGTGGAGACAGATTTATCCCTAGTAATAATTGTATAAATCGATGTAACACAATTGAAATACATTTTTTAAATCTTTTAGTTGAAATTATTATTACCTATAATTCCTCTTTGAAGTAAAAATACATATATAAATATGTTTATACAACTTAAGTTGACATTATAGCTTAAAAACTATCGAGTTACATGTTATGAAGGTGATTTACAATATTTTATGTGTATTAATAAATTGACGATTTATAGTAATAATTAAATTTTAATATTTATGATAAGATATTTATCGTACTATATTAAGAATTTAATGCGAAATTTTTAATTTTAATTTTTGACATTTTCTTTCCCGTGCATTTTTTTTTTTTTTTTTTTTTTTTTTTTTTTTTTTTNTTTTTACTAGAATATATTGAATGCCTCAATATTACTGAATGTATCTTTAATATATTTTAAAAAATATAGTACCCTATTGTTGTCTCTTATGGGACTATCCAATATGTTCTTTCTCTACCTTTTAGTGGCACTGATTAAGGTTGAGAGGCCAAAAGTGTTCTTTTGTAGTAGGTATATAGTTTAATATATAATTTAATTTTATATTGTCAGTTTATTTTGTTTATGTGTGTATTTTTTTATGGTTAGTGGAGTCGACGTTCAATCACCGTTAAATGCTCGTGATTCTAAAACAATTAGAATATAACTAAAATAAGTAAGTAAGTGTAATGTCTAGTATTTAATGATGGCTCAGCTTGCAGTACGCCTCTAAAAGATTCATCATTTAATGAAGAAAGTTTACCTTAAAAACAGAGTAGAGGGTAAGTCGAAGATAAATCACAATTATGTAAACATGTTGAATACTGCCATTATATTAGATACAGTTTTTGAAAAAGTTAAAAGTTTCTATTATTCTGAGTTGGACAAACCACGTTTCCCATCTTTTATATAATCGAGTAGTGTCCCGACGACAGGCGACGGCGATGGCGACTCACCTCTAAATGATTTATAACGTTAAAAATTGATGCGCCATAAGCTGTGGTTGAACCAGTGACCTCCTGCACATAAATATATCACTCTACCGCTGAGCCATCCCACTGTAATAAATCTCCTATTATAAAACTTAGTATTTAAACAGTAAATATTTATTTAAATATTTTTATTATAACTAAATATCTCTCAGCTCTTTTTTTCAACCATATTTATTCTTCCCGTTGCCACGGGCTTAACGGCTAGTATAATATAATCGACAATATGGCATTCAGTTTTATATTGAACTTTGCTCTAGATGTGTTGTAATAGGACGGTTAGTAGTATATATTTCAGGGTATCGAGTACTAGTTTATTAATGAGCACAGAGAACGTGTTTTAAATTAGCACACATCATTAGTATTTTAAATGAGGACGAGTTCTAGAGTTATTAATAAGCATAGAGTACAAAAGTGATTTAAATAAACTCAGAGTACTAGTTTTTTAAAGTACCTCCATACGACACAACTACCGGGCAAACCTAGTTTGTGCAGTTATTCTTTAACCTTTTTTAACAGTCCATAAGCCACGCTTAAAGGACTGCACAGTATACTCTCTTATCGTCAAACACTCGGGGTTCGGTATACAAACCGGTTTACGCAAGCAAGCATTAAGTAATAAAAAGGATGGCCCATTAAATGAGGTCAGGTAACTAGTGTTTTCAATGAACTCAGAGTACTAGTCGTTTAAATAAGCGCAGAGCACTAGTCTGTTAAATGGGCAAAGAGTACTAGTCTATTAAATGAACAAAAAGTAATAGTATTTTTAATGAGCGCGTAGTAATATTTTTTTTTAAATGAACATATGAAATTAGTGTTATTTAAATAAGCGTAGAGTACTGGCGTTTTAAATAAGCGTAGAGTATACTAGTATTTTAAATAGTGCAAGAGCACAGTGTTTTAAATAAGCGCATAACACTAATATTTTACATAAGCGCATAGTACTAGTATTTTTAAGCGTAGTAGAGTACTAATGCGTCTTAAATGAGCACAGCGTACTAATGTTTTAAATAAGTACCAGGGTTCTAGTGATTAAAAAAGCGTAGAGTACTAATGCTAGTATTTCAAATAAGCGTAGAGTACTATGATGCTAGTGTTTTAAATAATCAGAGTACTAGAGCTATATTGTTTTTACTAAGCGCAGAGTACTAGTGTTTTAAATAAGCACAGAGTACCCACCAGTGCCTAGTGTTTTAAATCTGCACAGAGTACTATTATTTTAAATGAACTAGTATTTTAAACAAGCATATGAAGTTTGCAAAAAAATAACATATTAGCTGATACAAAAATTTGGATCAGTTTGAACAGCTAACTTGGTTATAATTATAGTAAAGAAGTTCATTAAGGCTAATAGATTTTTATCATTAAAATTGTATTTACCAAGGGTAATCATATTCGCTTAAACTTTAAATAAGATTAGATTCTATGTAATTATGATTTTTAAAGAAATATTTTAATGTTTCAAAATGATCATTTACCTTAATAATGAAATGAGGAAAGCATTAGCAATAATTTGTGAAATTATATCATACCTGAAACAACAATTTTTAAATAAATAAAATGAAATAAATAAATGATAATACACTAATTAAATAAACAATAAGATTTCATTTTTTTTTTACTGTAGAATAAATCAAAAAAGTAATGTACAGAACAATATGACAGGTATTTGACAAGTGCACAAAAGAAAGACAAATTAAACTAAAAATTAACAATAAAGTAATGTACAAAACAAAGGGACAGGTTCTTTGATAAGTAGACAAGAAAATTTGTCAAATTTTACATAGAATTTGTCGGAAAAATTTACATCGCCTATATAGACCAAACACTTGCCAAATACCTGTCATATCCATTTAAAATAAAACTATATCCCTTTATAATATTTTCTTTTTTTCAAATTCTTTAATGATCTTATTATTTTTTTTTTCTTCAACCATTGTCCACTTGTCAACTAGAACTATCACATACATTTTATTTTATTTTTAATTTTTTTATACACTTCTTCTTTTTAACTAACATTGTTCATTTGTCAAAGATTTACCACATTCATTAAACCAATATTTATAAGATATCATAAAAAGTGTATGTACTTATCTATCTATATTATTAAAAAAGTTTTGTAAACAAACAAGTTCAGTGAGAGTGACATACTTAACTGAGTATTAACTGAGTACTTAACTGAGTCCGGGGAGAAAAGGAGGACCTTAAGAGTGACATAATACTAACTGTGTAGACAGAGTGAGGGAGATATATAGATAGTATATTAGATTGTCAGCGAGAAAAGGAAAGTAAATAGTAGTTGCGCCTATCCCCCACTACCTCAGCCACTATACTACTTCCCTTCTCATATTCCACAACTATACTACTTCCCTTCTCATACCACGTCGGTCGCGCAGCGGCCGCTACCACGTTTTTTCGGGGTTGACGAGCGAAGCGTGTATAGAGGGCAGAGCCCCCTAGTATATCATAAAAAATATATAATATGTACTTAAATTAATAAAAAAACATCTACAATAATTTTACATAATGCTATTTCTTATTATTTATGAAATATTACATAAACTTAGGGTTTACAAATATTGAAAACAGTGTTAATTGGTAGGTATATTATATATTCTTTTCACCGACAAATTTTTATTATTTTACGATTTCAATCTACGGTCTAGGTCTATTCAAATGTCTATGAGATACCTATCTATATATTGTGTTTCTGCAGCAGCAAGTATGAACTTAAAATGAGTTTAGGTATAATAGATAGAGTGGTATAGGTTCTCAAAAGATTTAAAATTTCTCAACTTTTCTGTCGTAAAAAAAGTATTCTATTAAAAATGTTTTTTAAGACTTCTTTCATTTCTTGATCTCATTTTACATAATAGGAACCTATTTTTCATAAAGATTAAATAAAACTTAAAATAATAGAAAAAAACGTGGGTTGGTTTAACAAAATACATAAAAAGAGAGAACAAAAGAGGAGGGAAAAGTGCGTTTTTCCGAGCCTTACGTTTACGAGCCTATTTCCTTACCTGTTCTAAAACTTCTTTTTTACCCCTTTCTTCGTTTTCCCTTTTTTAAGTAGAGTTAGAAAGGATTTAAAAGGAAGCGATAAACTTTGAGTTATTACCTTAGCAACTTACAGCTTTCAAACTGTTTTAAGTGCGAGGGTAAACTATAGGTAAACTGAGGGAGAAAAACAGTAAAATATATCCCCTTAAAGCCTAGTTCTATTCCCATTAAAACCTTTCTTTTCTTTAACTATAATATCAACACTAGGGCGTATTGTGTCGTTAAACTTAGTTAACAATGAAAAAAATGAGGATTAGGGATTACGACCTGGTTATATTAGAGTAAAAAGAGAAACAAAAACAAAATAGCCAACTTCTTTAAAACTATTTATATAATGATATACGAAATAAAAACAAAATAAAAAAAATTATTTATTATGAAAGTAAATATTTTGTTGCATAAAATGAGAGATTTTTTTTATAGAAACAACCTTTTGCCAAACTTAGGCCCAATGGCGAAAGCCGGAGGTGAGGCACAGTAAGTACTTAAGGGCAGTTAAAAGACACAATCAAAACCACAAGCCAATAATAATATATATAAGGCACAACGAATAAAACTGTACTTGACGACTTGACGGGTGGCGCGTAGAAGGCACGCTTCTTCAAAATGAGACGAGTGAGGAAGAAGGATGGAGGGGAAATGAGGCTAGGGACAAGCGCCCCATCATATCAGTGGGCAGGGCAATGTCCCACAGTTTTCCATTGCAAGGATTAGAAACGTCATTACGCTTCACGCCTCGTTTACGGTGCCCTTCCGCCCGAACTTCTTCTTTGTGCATTTGGCCTTTATATAATACAATTCTAACTGATTTAGAAGTAAATTTGTATTTAGATTATTCTAATTCCATCAAAATATTAAAATATACTTGTATCTAATGTCTAAATCGTTAATTAATTTTATCTACGACTTGCTCTGTAAGTAGACTTTACATTGCTAATAACAGGGAGGGAAGTGTTTATTTCCCTCCCTTGGGAGTAAAAAAACAGTCATACCAACTTAAAAGGTATTTTTTAGGTAAATTTTAAGTATTATGTTCTCTCTCGGTGTAGTATTATCTCTCTCGGCAAGCCTCGAGAGCTAATACTACAGTTATCTCCCTCGACCTTACGGCCTCGGGAGCTAATGAAGTTTTCTCCTGAGGCAACGCCGAAAACTTAACCTCGAGCCGGAAAACATACTTCTCTCCCTTGTTGCGTAAATAACTATTATGTTATATTATCTTTTCACTGATAAATTTTCATTTTTACAATTTCAATCTACTGTCTACTCAAATATCTATGAGATACCTATTTATATATATTGTGATAGCAAGGATGATATAAAAACAAGTTTTGCAAGTTCATCAATTATTAATTCAATATTACTATATTGTAAAAAGTAAGGACTTAAAACTAAAAAAGATAGGAAGTGGACAAAAAAAAACTAAATAAAATAATAATTGATAGATTAAAAAAATGTTTTTTCTTATTTAGGAAATATTTTAAATAATTTAGGTTATAAATTCAGGTAATACTTTTATGTGGACATAAAGCATTAAGTATTTATAAAAATAAAAAAAATAAAAAAATAATAATAAGAGGAGGGAAAAGTGCGTTTTTCCGAGCCTTACGTTTACGAGCCTATTTCCTTACCTGTTCTAAAACTTCTTTTTTACCCCTTTCTTCGTTTTCCCTTTTTTAAGTAGAGTTAGAAAGGATTTAAAAGGAAGCGATAAACTTTGAGTTATTACCTTAGCAACTTACAGCTTTCAAACTGTTCTAAGTGCGAGGGTAAGACAATTTTAAACTGAGGGAGAAAAACAGTAAAATATATCCCCTTAAAGCCTAGTTTTATTCCCATTAAAACCTTTCTTTTCTTTAACTATAATATCAACACTAGGGCGTATTGTGTCGTTAAACTTAGTTAACAATGAAAAAAATGAGGATTAGGGATTACGACCTGGTTATATTAGAGTAAAAAGAGAAACAAAAACAAAATAGCCAACTTCTTTAAAACTATTTATATAATGATATACGAAATAAAAACAAAATAAAAAAAAATATTTATTATGAAAGTAAATATTTTGTTGCATAAAATGAGAGATTTTTTTTATAGAAACAACCTTTTGCCAAACTTAGGCCCAATGGCGAAAGCCGGAGGTGAGGCACAGTAAGTACTTAAGGGCAGTTAAAAGACACAATCAAAACCACAAGCCAATAATAATATATATAAGGCACAACGAATAAAACTGTACTTGACGACTTGACGGGTGGCGCGTAGAAGGCACGCTTCTTCATAATGAGACGATTGAGGAAGAAGGATGGAGGGGGGATGAGGCTAGGGACAAGCGCCCCATCATATCAGTGGGCAGGGCAATGCCCCACAGTTTTCCATTGCAAGGATTAGAAACGTCATTACGCTTCACGCCTCGTTTGCGGTGCCCTTCCGCCCGAACTTCTTCTTTGTGCATTTGGCCTTTATATAATACAATTCTAACTGATTTAGAAGTAAATTTGTATTTAGATTATTCTAATTCCATCAAAATATTAAAATATACTTGTATCTAATGTCTAAATCGTTAATTAATTTTATCTACGACTTGCTCTGTAAGTAGACTTTACATTGCTAATAACAGGGAGGGAAGTGTTTATTTCCCTCCCTTGGGAGTAAAAAAACAGTCATACCAACTTAAAAGGTATTTTTTAGGTAAATTTTAAGTATTATGTTCTCTCTCGGTGTAGTATTATCTCTCTCGGCAAGCCTCGAGAGCTAATACTACAGTTATCTCCCTCGACCTTACGGCCTCGGGAGCTAATGAAGTTTTCTCCTGAGGCAACGCCGAAAACTTAACCTCGAGCCGGAAAACATACTTCTCTCCCTTGTTGCGTAAATAACTATTATGTTATATTATCTTTTCACTGATAAATTTTCATTTTTACAATTTCAATCTACTGTCTACTCAAATATCTATGAGATACCTATTTATATATATTGTGATAGCAAGGATGATATAAAAACAAGTTTTGCAAGTTCATAAATTATTAATTCAATATTACTATATTGTAAAAAGTAAGGACTTAAAACTAAAAAAGATAGGAAGTGGACAAAAAAAAACTAAATAAAACAATAATTATGATTAAAAAAATGTTTTTTCTTATTTAGGAAATATTTTAAATAATTTAGGTTATAAATTCAGGTAATACTTTTATGTGGACATAAAGCATTAAGTATTTATAAAAATAAAAAAAATAAAAAAATAATAATAATAATTACATAATTAGATACTTATTCTCTTTCAAAATGATTAATTTGTTAAGAAGATGTAATAATATTATATAAATTAGCGATGAAAATCTAAAAATATCAAGAAAAAAAATGCCGACAGTTTTTTTAGGATAAAGCAAAGCCATAATAAATAAACTACCATATAATTTTAAGTCGTTATGACATCAAACATAAAATATGGTTAACATAAATAATATTATAGTATTTAAGGGTTAAAAGTAGTTTTGCATAGTTTAAAAGTATTAAGAATTAGTTGTGGACCTCAAACTAATGTTTCTTTTTATAAGGGATTAAATTATATACTATTTAAGACAATTTTCCACAAATGAAAGTATTCTAGGCACAATGTAGTGCATTATTTAAATTATCTCATTTTTAAATTTATGTGAACTCAGAACTTTTTATGAATTCATAAAATATTAAAAATAAAATTACGATCACAAATAGAGAACGTTATTAATGATTATATCTATCCTAGTTATTTTTGTTTTAAAATATGTATGGAATTCGTAATATTATATTGTAAAAATATGTAAATATTAAATTTATGAAAACCTTTTTATATTTTATGACGATTTTTGTGTTGGAGGATATTATAGGTGAATAACAATACAATTTTCTTAACAATATGTCATAAATTGTATTATTACCAACACCTACAATATCCATCAACACAAAAATTGTTATAACGTATTTAGTCCAGGAAAATAAGTAATAATAGGGGAAATAATTTATAAAGTTTTGAAAATTTTTAAAAACACTCTTAAGGGGGCGTAGTAATACACATTAAAGTAATAATAACAGTAAAGTCCCCCGTTTTTGAGATTTTGTATTAGGAAAAAGATAAACAATACATTACCGTATTTTTGCGAACCAACATTATCCTAAAAACTACTCTTTTAAATCAAATTATAATCATTATTAAAACTGGGAGACCAACAGAGAAAAATAGACTCCAGCGCCGGGATTTTTTCCTTAGTAGTAGTAGTAACTTTTTTTCGTAGTATGAAAACTACCTAAAAATTGAAAACTACTCTTTTGATTTTAATGCAATTTTTTAACATGGTAATGAATGACACATCTCTTCAAAAAAATAAACTTTTTTGCGTAAAAAGTTAAAAATGTAGTAAATTTTGAACTTTAAGGAGGTGGGAGGTAGGGGCCGCGCACCCCCAAGAGGGGGTAACTTTTCTTACTACTACACCCCTTAAGAGTGTTTTCACAAAGTTTCAAAACTTTATAAATTATTTCCTCTATTCGCTGTTTTTTTGTACTAATTTTCCTGCGGACGAATATTATATATGTATATTGTTAAATCTCAAAAAATATTTTTAAACTTTGAACCATAGGTAATTTTGTAAATTCACGTGTAACTTTTTTCCTAACTATGAAAATGGTGTTTATCTTAACTTATCTTAATATTCTTTTCTTAACTTTTTATCTTAAGTTATTTTAGTCATTGTTCGACAGTGGTGAACAGTTTTACTTGTAAAGAAAGTCACAAGTTATAAACGAAATACGTGACGACTTTGTAATATTGCAGTAAGGCTTTAGTTGTATATAAGATGTACTACTTGTATTTCGTGATTTCATGTCTTACTCAAGCTTTTCTTTTAGACCACGACAATATTTTATTCTTATTTACTTTGTTAATAACAAAAAGAAGAACAAGTAAAAAATTAGAAAAAAATGAGATTGCTAGGTGTCTATAAGGATATCATGTGAGAAACGGTGCTGCGGGAACTCAAAGTTCTTTATCCTAAATATTTGGATATGAATAATCCCAATGTCCAAAATTTTAAATAATAATATTCTGGGCCGGCGTAACCGAGTGGTTAACGCTCTCGGCTCTGAAACCAAGGTCTAAACCCCGGATCCGAGTTCGAATCCCAGAGAGGATCCTCCAGGTGTTGGAATCCTCACATCTGTCATTTTTTGATTGCTCGTTCGCATAATTTGTCAGGTTTGTGCCATTTTTGTTAATATCAATGTCTACTTAGATAGAACCCATCCAACTCAACTTAGATGCCCAATTTGACTTTGACACCCTGTTTACACGATGAAAGTAGAGTCATAACTAAAGTTATGTAGAATAGCCAAGTAGTTGCACTGGAGTGTTTTCTTTGGTTTGGTGTATTTAGTTTCAAATTTGTCCACCACGCAACAGTGCCTTTCTGTATGTGGGCTACTTTTCTACACATACACAACTCAACTTTTATGCAAACTCGTAACTTTTATTATTTTTTTATCTTAATAATTATTTTTCATATATATTTGCAGTAATTTTAATAACCACTCAATAATTATTATTAATAGAATAATTGATGGAAGAAATAGCCCCCTTACTGATTGGCCTGCACTCTAGGGGAGAAAAAACGAGAATTTTTTTCAACCCAAGAATTCAAATGTAAAACAATAGCAGTGCAACAATTTGTCTATTCTATATAAC
>KZ651986.1:80563-90662 GCA_001010745.2 Gerris buenoi | reverse complement strand
AAAAAAAAAAAAAAAAAAAAAAAAAAAAAAAAAAAAAAAAAGTTTAAACTATAATATTTTCAAGAGATATTTAAATACTAATCCGAATATCCGACATTGATAGGGAGAGAGGAAAGTAACTTAATCCACTTCCACTTATATATGAGTGGGAGGCTAAATAATAATTACAAAAAATACACTTTATATGCTTTGCACAAAAATAATCGCTACATTTGAATAAAACAATAAAAATTTAATCTTTTGGTACTTCAGCACAATTAGGCTTAAGATTTATTTTGAAGATATATTTTCTTTGATTGATGTAGATGTAGAATCAGAAATTAAGACAACTAGAATGTAGTTATAAAACTCTGGAATCATAAAAAAAAGTATCACAAATGTTCCGACCATTTTTTTTATTAAATTATTTAATATTGTAGTCCATTTAAATTCGAAATAAAACAAAGATATTGGGGGCACGGTAGTGCCCCGGCCAAGTCGAGCACAGCCGTAAAATCTTTTACTGAAACTATCTCGACGTATTTTGTACCTCTCTATATTATCTTATTAAAGATAATGTGTAAAATTAATTAGATAATGAAAAATTAATTTTATGTAAGAGTTCATTACAAACTAAACCAAAAATAAATATTTCACACCTCTACCCATATTAGTTCATAAGATATAATGCTATATAAAGTTTTGTTATTATGTCACTAATCTACTCATTGACTCATCATAATTCTTAGTCACTTGTAGCAATCCTAGAAACTGTAAATTCTGTGTATGCGCTACTAGCGCTTACTAGTAGAGACTTTCGAAACTAAAGTATTATTTTACTCTCTAGAATTTTATATTGGAATAAGAGTGTTAGATCTGTATTGAGTATTGAGCTCGAAGATCGTAAACATAGACATCCCGCTCGTCCGCACTCGTACACCAGATGATTGTTTAATTTAATTAGAACACCCCACGCTTTATATACTTCACCACATTGTCTTTTCGATTAAACCCCTTCTTCTAAACAATGATATGATTTCCGGTTACTATTTATTTCCTATTAGGTAGTTATTTCCTATGTCCTTATCTTTTCTATCTCTTCTTATATAATGGGTACATAAGTGTTCAAAAAGAACAAGATGCTAAGAAGAATAATCAGAAAAGGCTAATAGAAAAATCTAGGAATGTCGCAGTACAGATAAAATTGAGGTGTAAAGAATAATAGTTATTGCCAATTTTTAAATACGCATCACGCTGTAATCTTTAGTGACATACCACGCATTTACTGTGATAGCTAATATTACTAAGGTTTTTTAAAAAAAAAAAAAAAAAAAAAAAAAACGGGCGTAGAAGGTTAAGGTTGAACATTGTTAGGACCAAAAATGGCAATGGGTTGTCTTGAAATTTTTAAATTCAGAGATATGAAAAATTTTCTTCTACAGAACGGTCGCAATGCTTCCGACAAACACAAGCTCACAATGTGTTCTCTATAGAAAAAGCAAAAGGCGATTAGTAACAATTTTGCGATGAAAAATTTTATTTTCTAAATTCTAGAATTTCGTAAGGGATATTCAACCTTAGATCTTGTATTTTCTCTTATCAGTATTATTCAACTTCAATGGTGCCAAAAGAAGACAAATAAAAAAGTTTACGCGTTTTTCGTCGATTTCTGAGCTGCATTGGATCGAATTGATAGGGAAGCTCTCTTCTTATTTAATATCGGTGTCACAACGAAAATGTTAACAATAATTAAAGCTCTATTTAAAGGCACCACTGCATCTGTATGGACGCAAGAAGGCCTCACACGTGAATTCGACGTTACTATGAGAGTCAAGCAAGGATGTATGATTAGCTCTCTATTATTTTGTTTATTCTTAAAAGATATTTACGACGAACTTGATGGGGGTATAAAAGTGGAAGGCGTAACAATCAAAATGTTGGCTTATTGTGACGATATTGTGATCATAAGTCATAACAACATAACTTCGAGACGTATGATTCGGAACTTAGAAGCTTACTGTAGGAAATGGGGCCTAGNGTCTCTACCCCCACTAAATCGGCCATTCCCGATTCAATGTTATTAATGATTTTTTGGTGATACGTCACCAACATAGAAATTTCCATATCTAAAATTAGTTTTTAAAACAAATTTATATAAATTTGTTTTAAAAACTAATTTTAGATATGGAAATTTCTATGTTGGTGACGTATCACCAAAAAATCATTAATACCATTGAATCGGGAATGGCCGATTTAGTGGGGGTAGAGACTGGTTTTATCTTTGTATCCCAATTTTTAACCATTTTACCGGGGGTGGCGCATCTGAACTGTTCCACCCTGTATAATATTATTCACTAGTATTTTTTATATAAATTTACAGATAAAAGTTGATGAGTAGGTATGGAGGTTATTAGTAGGCAGCGCCTGCGCCCCGTTTATGTAAATGTTGATGCACGCATGCTAGATTGTAATCAGTTATTTATCAATTAAAAAAGTAAAAAGCTAATTTATTTCTTGTACAATTGTGTCGGATCACTAATAATGATTATTAAACATGTCCAGTAGGAGAACTGGTTAATTCAACACGACAGTTAATTGTAGACTTTAGATTTAAGTATTTAAGCTGTACGTATATAATTAAAATGGTGAGATTGACTGATAATTATTATTATTAAGATTTTATTTATTTGTTATAGGCTCAACACTAAATAATGGGTAATTTTATATTTTAATTTTTAATTTCTTCAAAAAAGAATGCGATTTTTGATTTTGAACAGTATATACGTTATATCTAAGCCCACTTACATTCTATACTTTCAGATAAATAATGTAGTGAGTATATATGTTCTTAATGTAATGTATGTATGTATACATTATTTACCCCCTTTATTTTAAATTTAATTCTATTAAACGAATGAACATCACCTATAATCGCTTCATTTATACAAATTAGAAAATAACCTATTTTAAGAAAATCTATCTGAAGATAAGTAATTTGATGGCTGTAGAGGTGTAGAAAAAAATTCGTAGATCGCAAAAACATTATGAGACGTTTCAACTTTATTATAAAGTAATCTCCAGTCGTTACAAACTTTTTTCTAATGAAATCCAGCCTGTAGTCGTTAATAGAATTTAAAAATTTTGTCTCCATTAAAGAGTAACCGTCACGTAATTTATTTATTCGTTATGTTTAATTGCTAAGTGCAGGTAAGTAAATTGTTATAATGCTTTATCTGACTTAATTTTATAATAATAAAAACAAAAAAAATAAAAAGTAATGACTCCCAATTAAAATCTCTCTAATGGAGACAAAAATTTTAAATTGTATTAACTACTACAGGCTGGATTTCAATTGAAAAAAATTGTAACGACTGAAGATGACTTTATAATAAAGTTGAAACGTCTCATAATGTTTTTGTAATCTAAGCATTTTTTCTATACCTCTACAGTCTACAGTCATCAAATTTTTTATCTTCATATAATAATTATAAGGGTGTGTCATAAGTAAATTATTATTTATAATTTAATTTTATAGAAAAACTATCGGTGTTTCATCGTTGTATTCAAATAAAAACGAAAATAATTTTGAAGACGATCAATAGAATTTCATGTAAGTATAAATTAATTTTACTTCAATGCTTAAGGCCCCCATACGCGGTCAAACTGTTTGCGCAAACATTTTACCGTGTATGGGGCTGTTTGATGTTTGCGCAAACACAATTATTGACGTGTATGGCCTAAATTTTCCCGACATCAGGTTTGCGCAAAATGTTTGATCGTATATGGGGGCCATAAGTTCAAAAACAAAAACGGAGCCACAACTATATGATAACACAACTATATTAAAAACAGAATTTAATTAATAATGAAGAAAAATAAACAACAAAAAAGATGGTAAATAGTTTACACCACTATGCCACTTGCATAATGACATGTGCAAGTGGTATAAAACAAAAAAAATTATAAAAGAAATTTTTTTTGAAAAAAAAAAAAAAATTATCAAAAGAAAGCCATTAAAATGTTTCTCCTTCACTCTCAATTACCCAGGGTCAGAGACAATGTTAGAATGCATAATTCAATGATTGACCGAATAGCGATAACGAATGGAAAACACCAATTTGCTTCTTGTTTATATAGGGTTAGATAAAATTAAACTCGTATTACGTAAGGAGTTAAAGAAGCGGCACGTGAAATCGATTTAAAGCGTTTTATATTAACAGTTTTCGCGGTGAGTAATGGCAGATGTGTGGGTGGGAACTCGAAACTAGGGATCTTGCATCTCGGATATGTAATGATATGAAACACTGTCACCACTCGAATAACTGTTGCAATTAATTGTATGACATGGTTGCAGTCAGTTTTATGATTACATATTTATCATTTATATTCCCACGTGGGTTCCATTTTTAGGGTCTAAAGGAAAAACCAAGGACACTTGAATTCCCTGTATTTGTCTATCTATAGTTAACGCATCTGATCTCCGCAAAAGTATCAAACACAAAAATTTGAAACTTTACAGTTAAAATATGAGTAATAACCTAAGAAAAAGGAAGAATATATAGGGAAGACCTAAAAATGTATCCCTTAAAAAATAAAGGATTAAACTTTTTTCTTAACGGAAAGACATCATGTCGGGAAATGCTTCATATGAAAGGGGAGGACACCCCAAGTTCACATATAAACATTTAGTTTCGTTTTTGTTCCAATTTATCATTGCACCACGTCTTTTAAAAAAATGTCTTTTTCCCCCTCTTCCTCTATTTCCTATTAACAAATCTATACGGAAAACTCTTCCACCAATAAAAATGAAATATTATTGTCTTGGTTTAAGTAACCGACTTCGAAGGACGCTACGAATTCATTTAAAGGCTTTAGTTTCCTGTCATTGTAATAAATGGCTCAAATGTTAAAGCTAAAACAAACAGTTAAATAGCCGCCACATTGAAACAGCTGGCTAATTATTCCGGTTAACGAACCTGTCCGATTTGTTAAATTGCCTGTGGGCCTTTTGTGTGTACTGCGAAGGCAGAACTTTGGTAACTTAATTTTTAAAATGATTTTTAAGACATTATTTTTTTAATCTATTTACACTCTTGGTTTTAATTTACTTATAGATAGCTGCACTAATGATGATTTATTTTTTTTTTTTTTTACATTTAAATAATTCGATGGAATTCTAGATCGAAATAATTATTTATCTACCAGGTTTTCCGTTTTGTGCGATACTTTGGACGTATAGGACCGTTTTTTTCCCAGATATGCGGGTAGCTAGTATTAAATAGACCTTCTCCTGCATTTTCAATTTGTAAAACCTACCGCTATCAGTTGATCAATTATACATTCGGGAAAAAAACGAAATTTATATAATGTAAAAGAACTGTAGTTATCAAAATCAAATTCCTATTCTAATACAAATTTGAATTGTTACAAAAAAAATCTAGCTATTTCGTTGTCTGATAAATTAAACTGTTCAGTTTATTCTCAAAACGCAATAAAAATTTGATAATATTATTAGATCATTAATCATTACAGTATTAATTGGAATTTACTAAAATGATTAATACCAGCCGGTAATAAAGTAGACTCCAAATTAGTGCGTCACTTAGCTTCCTCACGTCTTATAACTTAATTTAACGTTGCTATACTTTTACAACCCATAATTTTATTTATTTCCCCTCTATTTAAAAATTACAAATTATTTTGATAATTTTCATGCATAAATATATTCATTTAGATATATTTAAGAGAGTAGAATGTTGAAATTATTATGGGTCATGTGGGACTACATTCGAAAAAGCATACATTTAAAAAAAAAAAAAAAAAAAAAAAAAAAAAAATCTGATGAGTACTTTTAAAGATATGGGTGATTATAAAAAAACGCACGATGAAGTAAATCCAACGCAGATGAGTAAAATGTATATGAGACCATAGACTAATTATGATCTACCATCCAAATTTTATTAAAATCAGGCGAGTAGTTTTTAAGATAATATATTGGATACGTGAATATATTGGATGAATCGACAGATAGACCAGGTACCAAAAATGTTCTTTGATGCCAAAAAACGGATTTGCAGAAATATAAAGAAATTCTCCCGTTAGCTCGGAAGCGAAATTGAATATTTCGGTAGTCGGTAGTCTTTAAGTTTATTTGTGTGTTTTTTTTATGAAAAAATTCGCTATAGTTTACTTTGAAATATAAAGACAGGGTTTTCAAAATAAGCTAAATGTAAAATGAAATGAAATAAAGTACTTATAGAATACATTTATAGAAGATTACTTTATAGAATACATGTTTTAAATGAACGTATTACATTTATAGTTTTGTTAATTTTAATGACTAAATTCTTAAATATCATTTGCTATAAACGCTTGCGTGATCATTCAATGTTTTCCGCTAGATAACTGGTTACTCTTAAGCGTGGAAATATAATCATTTCCTGAACATGTAATATTTATTCATGTTCTCATTTGTGGTATGTTAAAAAATTATTGTACAATGCATGTTATATAATTTATAAAAATGTTAAAATTTTTAAAAATATTAGATAATTTAATAAAAAATATATTAAATTTATTTTGCTTGGAGCATTTTATCTTTTGTTCGAGCATTGTTATCATTCTCAAGAAATTAATTTTTTCATCGCTCCAAATTCATATAAATTCCTTTGTAGAAATACGTTTCAGACTCCACAGAAAATAATTAACCACTCGTGTCTGTCTGTCTGTCTGTCTGTCTGTCTGTCTGTCTGTCTGTCTGTCTGTCTGTCGTCATTTTTGCTGAAAAGAATATCTAAAGTCTAAAGCCCTTAACAAGATTTGGGAAAAGCACATTTTACCCTGAATAGTATCTAAAGCTTCTGATGTGAATCTTAATGTCCATCTCAAAGGTAAAACATTTTAGTGTATTTTTCCTTCAAGTGCACAAAATTTCGGAGTTGAACTTCAAGATACATTCTTTAATTTAAAGGATAAATTAAGATTACCTTATTACATCCAGATAAAAAAAAAGTAGAAGCCCGTTAAAGGGCGGATGGATCAATTGTTTTACCATGGAAATTAATCTATGGATTTAACAATTATTGTAAAATATGTCTCACAAGTTCAGGAATGGAACCTAGATAATTGTTTATGTTATGAGTTTGATTCTATGAAAAAGCTCGAACATACTAATTCCATTGATTATCATTTTGAATGAAATGCTATATTTTTCTATGGGGTCACCAAATTTTTGAGTAGACTTAATCAAGGCAAATGAGAGAAAAAAAAAAAATAATAGACATGAAGTAATAGAAGTAAACTACGACTAAGAAAGTGACGGGTTTATATCGGCGTCGAAGTAATATGAATAAAATAACCAGTTTGTAATGACAATTTATCTTATTATGTTTTATATATATATATTATAAAAAATATATATATATAGGTATATTATATATTATATATTAGTAATTCTGTCTTCCTACGCGCTTCAGTCAATATTACACATAATACAAACAACTATTTCGCTTAAGTTAATATATATAAAGGCGATGCATGTAGACCAGTAGCACTTAATAATGGATAATTTGGCACGATAACTTGAAAATCCCTACAAGATAAATTATAAAAGCATTGATCACATCTTGTTTATTTTAATATAATATTTTTACGAATGGCATTATCTACGGTTTGATAATAAATTACTTTCAAATGTACGGAAAAAATAAATTTAAATAAATTTATATTTATATGTATGTATGTATAAACTAATCTTTGCATCATCATTTAAAAATAATGAGATATGCACTCAAGAAAATATGTGTAATTAGATGATTTATATTTTAGCTGATAAAACAGAAGCCCATAAATTTAATTAGGTGATGATTAATTTATTTATGCGATCTGTGATTCCTTAAGTTTCTCATTTCATTGTATTATTTTATTTTTGTGTAATTTAAATGTAGAAATATAAAAACTCTATTACTCATGTTTTAAAATTAGTCCATTAATATTTATAAAAAAAAAAAGGATTTTTCACAATTTTAATTCAATACATTAATTTCATCTCAGAAAAAACATCTCTTTTTCTCTTAATAACATTTTTCACAATTTAAATGGGAGATTCTAACATTAATATATCTTTCATTACGTTTTAATTAATATATCTCCTGCTTATTCTAAGCTCACTTTTCGTGACCTTCTCAGTATACAGGAAAAGTATTGTTGTCACCATAAAAAATCGAAACCGAGATTTAACGGAATTATTGTTTTGGGTGTTTTTAAGACGATTTGAGTGGTTTTTAGTCAGTCTGTGCGTCTGCCTGTGTTACTGTGTCACGCATAACACCTAACACCCACAGTTTTTAAGCTAGAGAGTTGAAACTTGATACAAAAATTAGTCCTTAAATTAGTTGTGCTGCCGTAAAAATCAACATTTTCCGCCATCTTGAATCTAGTTTGCTAAGTTAGCAAAATTTTGAAAAATTCTTAAAAGTCAAAAAGTGGACCGATCGAGTTGAAATATGTCACGAATGTACTTCTCTGTATGTCAAACAAATCCACGAAATTTAATTGTGATATTGGCCGCCATTTTGAATTTATCGATTTTTTAATTTTAACACTTTGACGGTTAGCAATACCGAAAGTAGAATTACTATATTTTTGACATATAGCATATCTTTGGAACCAGTAACAAATGAGGAACAAATATAACAAAACGACAAAATTCTATTAATTAGTTTAAAAGTTATAAGTAAACATATTTATTAATTATGCGATACTTCTGTTAAACGTCAACGTTTCTTTACATCTGTAAAAAATACCGCCAAAATTCAAATAATTAAATAAATCAAATAAATCAAAATAATATGTAAATTTATTTTTTGAAAAATTATAATATAAACAAGTAAGCCGCGCTTCACGTAAGAACGTGAGGCGATAATCGTCGGTTTCTGTACGACATAGTTAAAATTATCAGGTGTAATGGTAGCATATTCTTTTTCTACAATTCTAGACCTTTAAATTGATGTAATAACATGTCATGGTAGCTAAAAACTTTTTTTAGTCGCCCGCCATATTGGCCGCCATCTTTAAAATATTACGTGTGTTATTATAATAGTTGGATATTCTTTTTATACACTTCAAGATCTTTAAATTGATGTATAACATGACAGGGTAACTAAAAACTTTTTTTTAGTCACCCCACCATATTGGCCGGGCCTCCATCTTGGAAATTTTAAGTGTAGAAACTCCAAAACGTGTCTAGTTGTCTCAAACGCCGAGATGCACCTGTGCGCCAAATTTTATGTTTCTACCTATAGTAGTTTATGAATTGAAACATGCCAACGGACAGACGACACCAACGGACAGACGGACAGACAGAGCCGTTATATAAGGTTTCTTTTTGTACTTTGTACAGAAACCTAAAATCAGTTAGTTCAAAACGGTCACCCATCTAACTGGCCACGCCCAATGCTACTTCCTCCTGGTGTGAAGTGGCCTCCGAAGAGAGGAAAAGTTCCGAGGTACCCCGAACCCGATTTTTTTTAAATTATTCCATACATAGAAATACCAAAATAATTTTCAGTCTTCTTAGCAAAAAAATAAAAATAAAAAAAAATAAAAAATTATTGGAAAAAAGTTAAAACAAAATAAACATCTTCTTCTATGCTTAACGTGTATGTTTAACATTGTATTTTGTTATACAATCAAGAATGTGGTTTTGGTCAATTAAATAAATTATAATTGATTTAAATAATATTATCAAACCATTTATTAACATATTTATTTGCTTATTACAATATTTAAATTATGTTTCGCTGTATAGCCGTGAGATCTAAGGTGTTGTAAACTACAATTATCTTTGTTCTTTATATTCATTTAAATAGGAAAAAAAGTGTTTTTTCACCGCTCTGAATGCACATAGGTCATTAGCTTGTAAATTTTTCATTATATATTTTTAAATCCTTTATATTAACTTCACTTTTGTGCCTGGGTGCCTGGCGTCAACATTTTTGGAAGGCTAGTTAACCCTCTTCTACTTATCCGATCGAGCTGAAACTTGGCACATAGACTCTCTACCAATACAACAACATTTTAACAAATTAATTAATTAATTAAATTTAATTAATTAATTAAT
>KZ651985.1:261496-274086 GCA_001010745.2 Gerris buenoi | reverse complement strand
CAATAATAATTATAATTTGATTTAAATTAAAATTTAATCTTTCCGTAGTATGAATGTTACCAAAAACGTAAAAATATATAAAGAAGTAAAAATAAAAAAATCAGACAATTTTTTTTTTCAAACCTATTTTCTGATTTCGAACAACAACAACAATGAACAATGAAATAATCAGAAAAGTCGGGCCTACATGGCAACATGGCATACACAACCAGTTATAATATCATCTTCACATTTAGAGCAGCTACCCATTTATTTAGCGATGCTGGGGGAAGACCGAGTGGTAATTAAACCCAGAGAAACGGTCACCCATCCAAATGGTTACCACGCCCGAAGCTGCTTAACTTAATTGATGGGGTAGCTCACGCTCTGCTACTCTAGCTACCGTGACCCCCATAGTGTACAACAGTTAACGAAACTATAATAAACTAAAATAACACTACAATAAATTTATAAAGTAAAAGGCACAACTTTCATTAGAATTTCATTTCAAAAGCCCCTTACGAAATTGAAGAATTTATAGAAGAAGTTTGTCAAGTTATTTATAAATTAGAATTGCTTAGTTTTAAAGTAAACGCAATTTAAATGTTATCTACAAAATCATTTTAAGAAGGTTGTTTATTTGGAGAAGGCCTCGATTAATTCTCCTATGTACTTTTACCGCGTTGACCTCTAGAGTTACGATATTTATTTGACAGTCTAAAGAGAACAATGCAGCAAACTTGCAGCCGTTTCACACTTCGCCTTACTGCAAAAAACCTGCGGCATATTTTTACTCTTGTCCCCATCTCTGGAAGAATCGAACCATTACAATTGTAAATATCTGTCGAATGGCCCCCTAGCCGGAGGGGCTTTCCGATGTTATCTTAAAGTGGCCCCTAAAGGAAGGGAGGAGGAAAAATCCCAAACCTAAGTTTACGCATGAGAAAACAACAAAAATCTTTCAATTGTACTGTAAAATCAAGTCTTTGTTTATGTATTTTTTTTTCTTTACCAGAAAATTCTGGATTCCTCGATACAGGTTCCCGGATGTACAATGTGTTCCGTTGTTTTATGCTTACTCTGAATTTGATATTGTTTTATTTTTTTAAAAAATGACAATTGTAAAGTTTAACTTCCAGTTAAAACTGATACCAATATACTTTATTACAAAATAATTTCAAGTTAAACAAATTGTATTTATTTAATTTTTTCCCAATTAATATAATCAAATTGAACTACATATGAAATTTAATTAAAAACAGTTATTTTTTGTAAAGACTTTTTTTATAAGTACATAGTTCTTCTAATTCCAAGTGTCTCATTTCTGAAATGATATAAACATTTAAATGAGAACCGTTGAATACAACTCTTAATTATTGTACAGAATTAATTAATTAAAAAAAGAAAAAAAAAATTATAAAAATATGACTAAACTAAAATTTGAAATAAAACGTGCAACAACTATAATATTAGGAGTGTAATAAAAGCATATAAACTTCGTCTAGGGTTTCATTCGGACGTGATTTCAACTTCAATTATATTTAAAAACTTGATTACACCGAACTAACTCTTATGATCCATTTGAGCTAAAATTAAATTACTATGGGTTAAAATATCCGACGGATATCTATTCAAAACTGGTTTAAATTGCACCTTAGTAGAACATTACCGTTAATTATGCGTTTTCTAAAAAAAATCATTTCGTCCGGTTTACGTCAGCTAATGTAACGGCGTAAGTTTAAAATGGAAATGCCGTTACCGCATTTCCTTAAAGTAACAAAAAGCGATAAAACGTTTGATGATTTCTTAATGGCGCCTTTTTAAACACTCGTAAAACCGTCTTAAATGCTCCAATAACAGGATCCGTTTAATGACACTGGATAGCGGACTAATAAAATCCTGAATTCCATTAAGTCAAAGGCCTATCTGCATTATTAGAACATGATTTAATTATAAGTTGGAGCTAATAATCTGTTATATTTTGATCGAGTTAGTTTCTTTGTTTATACAGACTCACAAAAAACACAGCATATAAATATGTAATAGAAGCGAGCGTAAGCGAGCTTCTTACATTCAGCAAACGAACAAACTATGCATCTTGACTGATGAATGTGTCTGTCTGTCTGAGTAAAATTTTACCGATTTAGTTGAAATTTGGTACACGAGTCCCTCTACTAATACTCAGACTAAGTTCGTTGGACAACCTTATCCGTCCAAGAGTTCGCGAGAAACCCTCACGTAAAGGTGAGATTCAAATGAAAAATTGGAATTTCAAGACGGGAAAGGATTTTATTATCATCTATTCTATAAGACAAACTTTTTTCAAATAACATGTTTTAATAAAATCAACAGTGACACCGCTATGAATTAATAAAGATCATTAAAACTATTAAAGCGGGCCTAAACGTTTTAAGTAGATAAAACAACGTTTCTACAGATATCTTAAAATTCTATAGGCGTGAAGTCATATTATAATAGGTTCATCTATAGGAAGGTGAGCTTTGGGCACTTCTTTAGATGGTTACTCCCCTTATTAAGAAAACAAAGGGGAGTAACCATCTAAAGAAGGTATACGGAGTATTGTTGAGTATTAGATTGTTACTCCCCTTACAAAAACATAAGTGTGATATTCCTTTGTCCCAAAGTACATTGGACTAAGTATCACTTTGTCTTAATAGTTATTTAGTCAGTCATTTATATTCTAAAAAAATACAGGGGAGTAACCATCTAAAGAAGTACCAAGAACCCCCACTCTACCCTGCACTAACTCTTCTACTTATCTTCAACTATTTACATTCATCATGATTAATAAATTTCTTAATACTCAGTATTTTATTGCAATGTGCTCGCTTCAATGATAGAGCCACGAGACGCCTAGTATAAAAGGTAAAACAAAGGATTAATTTTTTAGGGACAAATTTAAAATCTTTATTTCATTGTCAATTATTACATGGTTACAAAATGTGTAAACACAAAGCTGCACCTACAAGTGCCAATTGTTGAAATGTATAAAGGAATAAAAAAAAGAGCTCAAAACATTTGATAATTGTTGTATCAATAATTGTATTTACAATTTGTCAACTTCCTTGATATTGAGTAAAGTTGGGAAGTGACAATTATCAATAACAGGATGGATTATTACTTACTTGCAGGTGTCTGTTTTCAAATGGAATCATGAAGCTAAGGGTTAGGTTTACTTAGTCTGACTTCTGAGTGAGAATTAAGTCGATAGATGAACAAGTTAAAGGACTGTTTTTTACTTTTAATCCGTTGCTTAACGTTCATTTTAGGTTGCAAAAAGAAGGTGAAAAAAGCATATACCTAAAAAACATTCATATTTTTCCTTAAAGCAACGGAGATGTTCAGAAGTACACTCTGACACTCTTTTTCGTCAAAAAATAATAAAAAAAAGGGTACGCTACGTGTCCATGTAAGAAGTACAAACATCAAGTAGGAAAAGAGGGGAATTGAGAGTAAATACAAAAAGTACTGATTTCTGGGAGAACAAGGTGGCCCCTTTTACTCGAGATGTGAGCGTAGGCTTGAGAAGGGAGAGAGAAGTAAGTGGTATAGAATTTTGGCAAGGAGTAGTATCAAGTGCAGGTAAATATTTGCTTCTATATACTGATTGATTTCTCTCTGTGCCACTAGGGTAGATCCCAGGAGGGAAAAGCCGGCTCCCTTGTACCAAGTCTATAAACTCCGTAGAAAGCTTATGTGTATAAATATATCTATAGGCCGACGTATAAACTATAGACAAGCTGTAGATACAGCGAATGGAATGGCTCTATAAAAGCAAAAGCAAACCCCCTCCCTTTCATATCCTCTTGCTATTCTGAGTCATATCACAACACTGATAGTCACGATGACAATGTGCACACGGAATAAAACAGCAAAAGAGTCACTAAATCAACAACGGGGGTAAGTGAGAGATAGAAAATTACATTTTTAAACATAGTGATGATGATCGACAATTCTTCTATCTTTTCTTAATGCCGCAATTTGAAATAAACATTTAACTCAGGCGTAGATTGAGACGCAGGACAGGGCAGCACAGGATTTTTAACCGCAGAAAAATTCGAAACCTAGTGAATTGAGACGCAGAGCAGGGTAGGGCAGTACTACATCACACGTGGCCTAACCGATGCTAGTGGATCTGGCGTCTCAATTCACGATGTCTCGTATATATCTGCGGTTGAAGAAAACTGTGCTGCCCTGCCCTCCGCAACGCCTGCGTCTCAATTCACGATGTCTCGTATATATCTGTGGTTGAAGAAAACTGTGCTGCCCTGCCCTCCGCAACGCCTGCGTCTCAATTCACGCGGTCTCGTATATATCTTCGGTTGAAGAAAACTGTGCTGCTCTGCCCTGCAACGCCTCCGTCTTAATGTGCGCCCATCTAAACGCTACAATAAAACTGTTAAAAAAAAAAAAAAAAAAAATGTTTTTCATTTAGATAATAAAAATGAAGTTGGAAGGGGTAAAAAAATCCATTATTACTGGTCTTATATTACTTTGCTTTTTAAGTTTCATCGCACACCTATTACCCCAATTTTGAACCTATTCCTGTCATTCAATCTTCTCCAAATTTTGCACATAGAAACAACTAAGGTGAAGAATACAGAAACCAAAATAATAATAATAAAAAAACAAAATGGCGTCATATTTCTTTGCTTTTTAAGTTTCATCGCACACCTATTACCCCAATTTTGAACCACTTCCCGTCATTCAATCTTCTCCAAATTTTGCACATAGAAACAACTAAGGTGAAGAATACAGAAACCAAAATAATAATAATAAAAAAACAAAATGGCGTTATATTTATTTGCTTTTTAAGTTTCATCGCACATCTATTACCCCAATTTTGAACCACTTCCTGTCATTCATTCTTCTCCAAATTTTGCACATAGAATCAACTTAGGTGAAGAATACAGAAAAAAAAAAAAATGAACATAAGACCAGTTTTAAAAAATGGAATTTTTATATTAATTATTTTCATTTTGACTCTTTCATGTAGATAATGTATATAAAGAGAAAGTATTGTGATGACATCGAAATAAGTCATTAAGGTTTTGAGGCCCCCTTAACCTTAAAAAAAGTGATTTTTAATATGCAACAGTCGTCAGTAGCCTGTAGTTATAGTCTTTGCATGCAAACGCGTAGAGCTTAAACAAAGTTTGGCATAAATATTCAGAAAAAGCATACCCCCACGCTAAATCAAGGAATACATTTTAGCTTAAAATTTAGGGGTCTCCCCGAATGCTCTTTAAAGAAAAGACAAATGAAATTATTTGGTCAAAATTATTTAAACTATTTAGATTAAAAAAGACTAAAATGTAGTCCATATAAATACGATTTAAATAATCTACACTAAGTAGTTTTCCCGGAAAAAAATATCTTGTTAAACTATAAAAGTTATTTTTTATTTATTTTTTTGTTTTTTGCAAAATTGATAATATTTTATTAAATGTTCAGCAATAATTTAATGTAACCACAAAAACTTTAAATAGAAAACACTAGATCAAGTGTTATATAGTAGCATGAAAAAGTTTAGTAGGAGTTGTATCGGACAGATGTTTTTTGAAGTGATGTGGACCTTGTTATACAACACTACAAAAACAACCCGCCTTTGCAATTGATAAATATCGCTTTTATAAATTACGAATGCAGTATAAATCACAAAATTTGTTTAGACCAGGATACCATAAATTATTATTATTTTGTGTCTTATTAGAATGTATGCTTTTCGATCTTGTTAAACTGTTGATTAAATGTTTTGGTATTAATTAACGTTAAATAAATTGAAATACTTAATTTTGGTTTTGGCTTCAGGTGAAAAGTTTATTTGATAGACTGTCTCTGTGGCATCAGAAAGATGTCATTCGGCTCACAGACAGACATTATTGATAAGCATTTTATAATGTTCAGTATTAATAGTAATGTCAGCGGTCAGTAGTGAACTAGAGCTATAATCTCCAAGATTACGATGAGATATCATCAAAATGACCATTATAATTCTCCCACTCGAATGGTAATCAAAGTGGTAATATGTTAGTGTATGTTATAAGCTCTAGCATACCTGGGGATCGCGCCCTGTGGGTCGAAGGAAGGCGGTATCGTGATTGGAACCAGATGGATATTAATGGTTTAGGGCGCCGTAGGCGGCAGGGTGAGACGCCGGGGCTCAAGGGGGAAAGCTTCCGCGTGATTAACGACGTACGACGTACTCTAAGCAGGTTATAACCGTCACGGTCATGGTTACAGTCACGTCAGGTTAGAGTTCATGTCAAGTCACGAGCCGTCAACTCTCTTACTGCCAAGGTACAAGGCATTGATACGGCAAAACAATTTAACTTTGTAAACAAACCGGAAATGTATCCGATTTTGATTACAAATAGTGAACATGCTTTGTAGAAGTCAATCCTTGCCACCTGTAATAAATGTGTTTTAAATCTTTATCTACAACACTTTGCCTCGCGAATTCAATCATTATGTTCCAGTGTTCCAGTAATTACTTTAATTGTATAAACAGAAATAAATATCATTACCGTGACCGTGACAATAAATTTATCTACATAATTTAGACACTTTACAATATTCATTATTAAAAAATGTCCTGTATTAGTTTTAATATTAAAATTGAGATTAACTATACTTGCGCTGTTCTAAAAAAAAATAGCTACACACAAATATGTTTCAGCAGACACGACATTCATCTACATATTTTGTATACTTTACAACATTCATTATTATTTTTTTTTAATAAGGCTTTACATGCTGCAATTTTCTCTGAATAAAATATAGTCAAAAAAAGAGATAGTTATAATTAAAATATTTAAATAGATATTTTATACTGTTTAAATAGAAAGTTTTATGCCCTCAGAATCATTACACAGGCATAGCACATCGGTAGAGGTTTCCGCCTGACGCACAGGAGGTCACTGGTTCAATCCCAGCTTATGGCTCACCTTTTTTTAGCGTTATAAATCATATAGAGGTGAGTCGTCGTCGTCGCCGTCGGGACTCTACTCGATTATATAAAAGATAATATTTTAGACACTACAATATTCATTATTAAAAAATGTCCTATATTAGTTTTAATATTAAAATTAAGATTAAATATACTTGCGCTGTTCTGAAACAAATAACTACACAAATCTGTTGCAGCAGACAGGTCTTAAACACTATTTTAGATTCGTGGAACCTTTAAAAGTGTGAATCCATAAAAATCGAATTTTCCGCGACATCACAATACTTTTTCTTTTAAATTTATATTGAAAAATTAATAACACTAAATAATAATAAATAATAAACACTAAAGATATCACTAATGTAAGTAACATGACCATAATACAAGTATTAATTACTAACGTAATTACGGATTACTATTGTCTATTCAAAAAATAAATTGAAAAATGACAGACTTGGTTGAAATGACTATATAGGGTGTGGCAAAAATTCGGCAACGGCTTATTATCTCCGTTGATATTTGAGATATCAAACTGCGGTTTGTTGCAATCTTCATCATGCATAAAAACTACATTTTTTGGTGGGTCCATTTCTCCACCATTTTGGTTTCCACCATATTGGATTCAACTTTAAAATTTCAAATTGGAACCCCTATATTGTGATACATATTTGGAAAGTCCTTGAAAAAAGAAAACATTTGTATTAAACCAGAGCTTTTTATCTTTCGCCATTTCAATATGGCAGCCAGTAGATATTACAGAATTGACATTTTTGACGTTTAATTAGGGCCCAAATAAAGGTTTTAGGGGCAAAAATGCAAGATTAAATTAATAAGGGTAAAAAATAAAAGTTCAACGCTAATTTTTCCAAATTTTTATTTTTATCATGTTGCCATAGCAACGCACGTCATTTTACTTCCGCAACCGAAAATTTAATAAAAATATTTTTTTAAACCAATATTGAATTTTTGAGTTTAAAATAGGATAACTTTACTCTTATTTTTTTTTCTCTTAAAGCCTTATTTTAGCAGCAATCAAGCGTTGAAAATGGAAATTTTGAAATTTCAACTGGCCACCATTTTGAAACGGAGAAAGATAAAAAGCTCTGGTTTGCGACAAATATTTTCTTTTATCAAGGCCTTGGCCTTTCCAAATATGTATCACAATATAGGGGTTCCAATTTGAAATTTTAAAGTTCAATCCAATATGGCGGCAACCAAATGGCGGTAAAATGGGTACCCACCAAAAAAAGTAGTTTTTTATGCATGATGAAGATTGCAACAAACCACAGTTTGATATCTCAAATATTAACGGAGATAATTAGCCGTTGCCGATCTTTTACCACACCCTGTATATTAAGAGATTACGACTACGTTCATTTTCATATGATTGTGAAATTTTATAACTGATTTAAGAATTGCTTGTTCCAGTAATAAAACAGATGGAAGATGACCTTAAGAAAGGTCGAAGCGTTCCAGAATTAACATGAATTAAAAATAGCTATCATTAATCAACTTAAAATATATTAGGTATATGAGAAAGTATAAAAGGGGGGGAAAATTAAATAAATTTAACAACAATGGTTTGTAAAAGCATATATAACATCATTAAAGTATACGCGATAGAACGCGAGGGAGCCATGTGCCACACTATTTTTCATAATATTAAATTATAAATAATTTATTTTCAAAGGAAAAATAAGCTTTTATTATTTAAAAAATAAAGTATCAGTTAACTTTTAAGCTATTTAGAGTGACACGCAACTCAATAAATACAGTAATTAGAGTTGGCTTAATTAAGCCATTCGTCTTTGACTCGTAGTGACATTGCAAGTGTTGAGATAAATATCGTAACAAATTAATATGTATACCGCTCGTTGCTATGCAAAAGCTCACCAATTACTGCGCAACTTCTTTTATTTTTATTTTTTATAAATGTAACTAACCATCATTTTAAATAATTGTATTTAAAAAAGCGTAATATATTTTAGAATCCATTCTTATGATGCAATATTTAAATAATCGTAAGTCATTAGTCAGTACATAAAGAATTGTCTGTTTGTAAAAAAATAAATAAAAAATAAATTAAAAAAATTGCAAAAGACAAATTGCTTCTGGCAAATAATATATATGATAAAAACTGGTTTTTGAATTCTATTTACATATTCGTTTAAACCTTGAATAGTGTTTCTTGTGGTAAAACTTTAAGAGTTAAATTGATTATTTTATACCGCGACTATTTGAATACAGGATCTGTTTTGACTAATATATTTGGTCATTTCAGAGACCTGATAGCAACGACCAAATTATCGATGACGAAGCCGGTTTATATTAGTAGCTGCTATTATAAGTATTGTTTAATCAACTAATGAAAGATAAAAATATGAAACGAAGAACAGTTTTGAAATTCAAAACATCAATAATTAAATATGTAGGAACAGACATAGTTGGTATATTGATATTTACTGATAAATAACAAGTAATCCAAGAAGAGTGAATAACTTTTGAAAATAATAAAGATCTACGATTACTTTCAGAGTCATTTATCATGTGTACTGATAATCAACAAGATTTAAGTAAATAAAGATCAGGGTTAACAGGAAATGAGAAACACCTTTGATTAAATGCTTGGAAAAAGTCATCATTGGAGTATTGATATGTACTGATACGTATCAAGGAAGAATACTGGGGGTCCAGAATTAAAGTGGACCAAGTCTAAAAAACTTGATTTTGAGTTGCAGACACTTTTGTGAATTTACTCAGTGCTAATTACTATTGCATTATAAAGTTTAATTAATTTGATTATTCTATAGCTTAGTTCATTAATAAATATATTTTACAGATTTTAGGTTGATACTTTAAAAAAAATCCAATTTATGACATTACAAATGGAAGCTACTGTGACTTGGTTCAGATTTGCTCTGAAACTTTTTTATTTCATGTCTTTTGAACTTTTTTTTTTATTTGAGCAAATTCAAATAAAAATTCTTCAGTGCTCATTGAAACTACTGCATTCTGTGGGTTTCCCTATGGTACTAACAATTATAACACTCTAACCCTATTAAAATATACAGTATAAGCTTTCAGCATATATCTCTATCTAATTTTTTTCAAAAAATGGACAACAAATGGACAAAAAATGGCCCACTTTAGCACTGACCCCCTCAAATCAAAAAGGGAAAATCAGCAACGCCGGTGATTAAATAGCTTAGCAGTCATCATTAGAATACTGTCATTCACTGATAGTTATCTTGTAATGATTATGTGTAACATAAGTGAATTGATATTGTCCACTTAAAGTTATCCAATGCTGTTTAAAATTAAACAGTGGCTCGGGCCACATAGACTGCCAATTGGTGTGGCACATAGCTTCCTCGCATCCTATCACGTAATTTTTGATTTTATGCTTTTACAAGCCAGTATTGTCTAATTTGTTTGTTTCCCCCCGTTTTTTTTAATCTATCAGAATTGTTTTGATTTTTGACATGAAATAAAGTATCAATTTAGCAAACGTTAAACAGCTCAAATTAATCTGGACCTATTTGTGAGTTACTTTCGATAAACTATGAAAGTTTCATACAAATCAGATAAGTACTTATGAAGCTTTAGGTGTAAATAAATGTATGTTTGTGTAGATGTAGAAGAGAAATAAATGAGCGCAGAAGGTTGACACTTTTATGGGACCAACAATAGGCTAATCATGATCTACCATCCAAATTTCATTAAAATCGGACGTGTAGTCTTTAATATATGATAGTTCGCAAAAATAGAGCGACGGACACGGAACCGAAAATGTTCCCTAATAAGTCTAAAATGTATTTTTGTTTTGCAATTTTTAAAAACGGAGATCTAAAAATGTTTTGTTTTTCAAAAAGATGATGTAGCTTCCGTTATCTTCGGTAAGCTCGGAAGCAATTAATTGGAAAAAAATTCTCCACATTTCTGTTACCTTTTATTAATATATTTAAAACATATTTATTTAAGAAAACTTAAAATTAAAATTTAAGTTTTAGCACACTTTTGATCATTGTGAAAATATATTGATAATGAATTGCTAATAAGATTTATTAACTATGAAAATAAAGAAATAAAACCAAATTTTACAATAACTTTAACATATTTGATAACTATAAATTACACCCCATGTGTACAAAGGATCTGATACAAAGGCTCCCGTTGCTTAATTATTCACAACAATATTGTTTTGGAAGATGATTCCAGGAGTAGAAAAGAAACGTTTGAATTCACGCCCAATTGGTAAATTAGATTAAAAAACAGGAAAATCAAACCTGCAAATCCGTTTTTTATAAGAAATTGAAAATACCAAAAACTACGCCAGATCCAAGAATTCATTACAACTCCGTCTTTATGATTATTGAATCTTAACATCCAATCTTTGAATATGAATATTCCAATAATTTCCTTTAAAAGTAATGAATGAACAAACATGCCTTCTAAAAGTACCTTACGTTGCTTAAGGAACAAACAGGAAAAGGTTTTTTCTTTTAGTTAAGACTCCTTTTACAAGGGGGGTGGTACTCAATATAAAACCCGCTATCAAAATGCAAAATCAATAGGCACCGAGAGGGTGCCTGCCTTACCATTCTTTTGATCAGTGATTTAATTCTAAAATGAGCCCCTAAAACCTCCCTTCCACCTCTTTTCTATTTCGGCCTTTATAGCATCTATAGGGTTTCTCTTTCTCGGTTACTCCCTTATTTTCACAGAGAAATGATCATATTAGAAATGTATGTGGAGAAAATAATCTTTCATTTCCACTCTGGCACCCTTTGCCAAGGGCCTTTTTCTGAATGCAACGTTCGGCCCAAGAGGAACTCCTTTTAAATAAACTGAACGGGATATAAAAAACCTCTCTTCTCCTTCATACTCTTCAAGTAAAAATATGAATATACTTAGATAGAGATTTTTTTTTACTTCGTTTATATTATGTACATTGAAATATTCTTTAAAAGTTGTTTTTATAGCTAAATATTATGAAAGGTGAGTACGTACATTGAAGCATGAAAAATGTTATCATGCAGTTAAGAAATTGAATGAATTAAGTCTCAAGATAACATGCTTATTTAATCATTCAATGATAAACAAGTACCTCTAACCACCTCAAAATAACAATTAACGGTCGAGTACACAGTACACTTAGACTTACCAAGCTTAAACTAACCTTTTAGCGTTATTACTTTTACCTAGTTTCTATTTACATAAATGTTGTGAAATTTACACATACTGAATAAAAATGAAAAGCATTTAGACGTCTTAATTACAGTAAACCTTTTATCAGAATACAGATGGAATAAATACCATCTGTAATATGTCTGCATAATCGTTGTTCAACGAGACCACACAATGAACGAGTTGTAGCCATAATATAATAGGTTTGTTCCAACAACACCTCAAACTAGTTTTAAACTGTACGACGCATGTGCATTAGCAAAAAAACGTTCAAGTTTGGTCCGATGAGCATGCGTCGGACAGTTCCGAACCAGTTTGAAGTGAGGTTGGAACAAACCTAATAACTAATAACAATTGATGTGTGTAGTTTACCAACATCACCTAATTCAGAAATATTATTTAATTGTCCAATTATATATGTAGCCCCCCCCCCCAATAGGCTAATCATGATCTA
>KZ651985.1:218737-236501 GCA_001010745.2 Gerris buenoi | reverse complement strand
AAAAAAAAAAAAAAAAAAAAAAAAAAAAAAAAAAAACCGGTAATACTTACATTATAATTTTCTTCTTAGATCAAAAGTTAAGTTCAGCAATCACACAGTTAGAAGTAACTTATACCTTAATAAGGATAGTTCGGTGGATATTGAATTGAACTTGAGGGATATTAAGTGCACACCTAATAACATGCGAGCATTTTATTATGCGTGCAACGTAAACTATTAAGTAGTGTTAATATATTAGTTATTTACAAACGTCGGGTGTATTTCATTTAAGAAATCATTAAAATAGCTAATTCCACTTACAACAGTAGAAGAAATTAACAAACGATGCGATGTAAGGGTGAATTATATCCACATTTTAAGAGGTTGCTCGACTCGCTAATGTAACCATATGGCTAGAGACATAAAAGACTTTAAAAAAAGACAACAAAGAGAATCAAATCTCCGCGATTTGTTTATGACATCTAAAGCATGCATTTAAACATGCTCAGAATAAAAGGAGAAGGAAGAGTTTGAATACTAATCAAAGAGCTGTAAAAAAGTCTTGCGGTCGAAATCCTATTCACACCTTTAACAAGCCGCTAAGAGGTTGCGCCTTTAAACTCCTTACCGAGAGATGTGCAAATAAAAGGAAAAAAGGAAAGATTACTTGAGAAACATCCTGTAAAGACTGAGTGGAATGAATCGAAACGTGAAAACTTAACAACAAAAGTCGTTACAGAACAAAACAGTCGGTAACATCAATCTTCTCATTAAACTCCAAATGCTAATTAGTATTTTTTTTTGGCAAGTGTAATAACTTTATTTCTGTTTGACCGAATACAATGTGTAATAATTAGCCACCTATCTTCTTAGCAGATCTACTCCATCTAAAGGAGAACAATAATTGTATTTATTGCACCAAGTGTGACTAAAAAGAACTTCAGAATTTTAAATTAGTTTGGGTAGATAACATCCTTTAAAGAGAAGTACTTTTTTAACTCCAAGGACCTTTAAGGTGTAAATCCATAAAAAGCTCCGAATCTATTGCTTACGGATAATGAGGCAATCTATGTTGAACATTTATATTTCTTATATAAAATAATACCTATTCATAAATATACAAATACTAACATCGCTGCTTGCCATACCATAGGTGAATGAAGGTACTGCTCTTAGATACCTACATACTTAGAGAGATAGTGTCGATAGTGTCACTATTTTTGTTAAATCGCTTTACGTACTATAAATAAAAATAAAGAAACGAGAAAAACTACTTCTTTCCTAAAAGAGGAAGCTTGAGCTTCGGGCAAAAGCTATTTTCCTGAAGTAAGAAATAAATACTGAAAAATAAATAAGAAAAAAAAGTGACAGATCATGTAGAAAGAGAAGCAGCGTGTTTATATGGAGATGGCTCAACAGATGAAATCAGAGGAGGGAATGTTTTCCTTTTCGCATATCAACGTGACGTAGTAAATAACGCCCTATCAAGTTTTTCCATAAAAGGGTCTTGAGAGAGACGAAAATGCGAGGATGTTGAATGTAGTCAGGGGAGTATGATGGCTCACATAAAGAGATCCCGGATAAAGAAGTGGAGAGGGAGCTAGGTGAGAATTCTTCGAGACGTGACGAGGACCGGAAACGGCTTCGGCAAAAATATACGAGAGAGGGTCGTTTGTATAAAAGTTGCCTAGGTGGCAACAGGACGGGCTCCGGCCGAAAAAGGAAGTAGCGAAGGAAGTCTTGCCCCTTCCCTAGGGGGGCATTGCACCGGAACTTATTTATCCCACCGGAGCATCAAAGAAGGGAAACTTTGTCCATTCCAAGACGCCCGACCCTAGGACCATCTCGTCAGGGAAGTCGTTTCACGTCCCAAGATAAAACCTACTCCTGTTAATCTGCCAAGATTCTTTCCCAATCCGCAATCTTCAGACAACTTCATTTATTACAACCGACAAAATGACTGCTTCGAACATACTGATAAATCATACAACTTTAGGATCGGCTAATTAACTTCGGTGCAAGAAGGTGTAGTCATTTCGAAGGGAAAACAAGATTCTTTCTAAAAGCAATAAAACCATTTATAAATGCAGTTAAAACTCTGAAGTAATAACAGTGATCCATTTAACATCATTAATTATTAGATGCTCAAACCTACATTAAATACAGCTATTATCGATTAAAGTAAATTAATGCATAGAATAAATTTCAAATAAAAAGATAAAGAAGATCTATAACATTACGTTTAAAAAGCCCAAGACAAATGAGAGTAGGCTGAAGAAGTTTTACCCACAATAGTAAATTGCCGGTTGTTGACGCCGTTAGATAAATCGGGTTTAATTTAATCTTGTTATCGGTCGGTCGGGGTATGATGAGCTCGGAGCGAAAGTGACATTTATCTGCGTCACATACGAGGAGAACGTTTCCCCGGCAAGTTTCAACTGCGTCCGCCGGCTGAATACGATATGAGCGAAGGGGCCAGAAACAAGGACGGGCAAAAGCCACAGGAATAAGAAGAAGGACGGTATAAAACGGCTGAAACAGAAGTAAATAAGGGACTAACGGTCGTTCCTATGTGCTATTTTGGCATGCTTGCCGGCCGGGAGACTTGGCATGTTCTCTGCCGCGCTTAGCAATTCCCGCTTCTTTATATTCAGTCCGAGATGTCCGACCACCTGAACCCTAAACCTTACAACCCGTTCGTTTAATTTTGCTCGTACCCTAACCTAGTTGTATAACCTTAAAGGTTTCAAAATTAACACTACAAAGTAGAAAAAACAAGGCCGGCAGTGTTTAATTAAAGTAGAAGCCTTGATGAAACGCATGTAGGTAGAAACGTTATCACCTCGGGCAAGTAACATACAAGAACTAACTGTTTTTATTTTATCGGCTTTCCAATTTGTTTATTCTCCTGACAAATACAGGTTTTTATTATTATAACCCATAAAACGGTGGGTAAAAAGAACCCGCAATTCTAAAATAGAAGTCATCCAAACTAAGTTATTCATTTTGACCGAGATTTGAGAAACAATAAAACTCTACGTCTAGAAGTTTTAGCCTATTGTCTAACTTCAAAAGCTATTGTCTAACCACTGTAGTAGTTTTTACTGCTTCAATTCATACGGTTTGCAATTATTTGTCACATCAGTTTTCTAAGTATTTTCACGTCCCAAGATAAAACCTACTCCTGTTAATCTGCCAAGATTCTTTCCCAATCCGCAATCTTCAGACAACTTCATTTATTACAACCGACAAAATGACTGCTTCGAACATACTGATAAATCATACAACTTTAGGATCGGCTAATTAACTTCGGTGCAAGAAGGTGTAGTCATTTCGAAGGGAAAACAAGATTCTTTCTAAAAGCAATAAAACCATTTATAAATGCAGTTAAAACTCTGAAGTAATAACAGTGATCCATTTAACATCATTAATTATTAGATGCTCAAACCTACATTAAATACAGCTATTATCGATTAAAGTAAATTAATGCATAGAATAAATTTCAAATAAAAAGATAAAGAAGATCTATTACATTACGTTTAAAAAGCCCAAGACAAATGAGAGTAGGCTGAAGAAGTTTTACCCACAATAGTAAATTGCCGGTTGTTGACGCCGTTAGATAAATCGGGTTTAATTTAATCTTGTTATCGGTCGGTCGGGGTATGATGAGCTCGGAGCGAAAGTGACATTTATCTGCGTCACATACGAGGAGAACGTTTCCCCGGCAAGTTTCAACTGCGTCCGCCGGCTGAATACGATATGAGCGAAGGGGCCAGAAACAAGGACGGGCAAAAGCCACAGGAATAAGAAGAAGGACGGTATAAAACGGCTGAAACAGAAGTAAATAAGGGACTAACGGTCGTTCCTATGTGCTATTTTGGCATGCTTGCCGGCCGGGAGACTTGGCATGTTCTCTGCCGCGCTTAGCAATTCCCGCTTCTTTATATTCAGTCCGAGATGTCCGACCACCTGAACCCTAAACCTTACAACCCGTTCGTTTAATTTTGCTCGTACCCTAACCTAGTTGTATAACCTTAAAGGTTTCAAAATTAACACTACAAAGTAGAAAAAACAAGGCCGGCAGTGTTTAATTAAAGTAGAAGCCTTGATGAAACGCATGTAGGTAGAAACGTTATCACCTCGGGCAAGTAACATACAAGAACTAACTGTTTTTATTTTATCGGCTTTCCAATTTGTTTATTCTCCTGACAAATACAGGTTTTTATTATTATAACCCATAAAACGGTGGGTAAAAAGAACCCGCAATTCTAAAATAGAAGTCATCCAAACTAAGTTATTCATTTTGACCGAGATTTGAGAAACAATAAAACTCTATGTCTAGAAGTTTTAGCCTATTGTCTAACTTCAAAAGCTATTGTCTAACCACAGTAGTAGTTACTGCTTCAATTCATACGGTTTGCAATTATTTGTCACATCAGTTTTCTAATAATTATGTACAAAACAATCTACTATTAAAAATTCAAATAAATAATTAATATTTGAATAAAGATTTAGTAGTTATTCAGGTATTTTTAAAAATGTAATATTTCATATTTTTACTTTCTCATAAATCTACTGCATAGAAATTATTATGATGTGATCAAAAATAGGTATTGAGATTTTGATGAAATATAGTTAATGTATTATCATTTAATTAAATCTAAAATTATAAATTTTTAGTTATAAAGTGCTGTTATTTTGTTAGTATTCTTTAGTTCGGACAACCGTTTAAGTTTCAGCGCAATGAAAGATGATTTCACTAAATCTACCACATGTCCTAAATTCAACGTGTCAAATATCTGGACATAGATTTGCTGACACTAAACAAAGCAATAAAATTAATCATACGTCTAATCTCAATCACCCCCTAATGTTCCTAATCATAGGGGACTCTATCAATCGCATTAATATCGCATACCAGTCCCCCTAACTCTGCAGAGTTTCAAAATCCATAGGTAAGGTCAACTAACCCATTACGTCACTTGGAGTGTGATTATGATACATAATAGTCCGACACCAGAAATCCATTATTTAGGCCATCGGCTTCTCATCACAATTTTCGAATTCAAATTCCGATCCACTTGATTTTAACTACCGAATTAAATCACAAGTCGCATTTCAACTCATAAATCAAAACAGCGGGCTTTAGAATAAGTTACAATTCATCAACCGACATCAATTTATTAGTATAAAATAACAAATGAACCAGCACGTCAAGTTATAAATAGAAAGATAAAATGATAATAAATTTAATTGGAAATAGAGTTTAAGACAAACTGGTTAAATTTAGGACTCGGAACGTTTATTTGGCAAATTTGAACAATTTATCTCTAGGAGACTGTTTGTGTCACAGCTCTAACATTAAATACACCTAGTACAATATACATTGGCCGATGGTTCCGTATATCGAACGCAGTGAGACAAAGATTTTAGTATTTTAGAAATGTATAACTCTTTTCTATACTATAAATACCACTAGATATTTTATGTTTCACCTGATAATGCATCTTCTATAGTCATCAACCTATAGAGAATATGAGGATAGCTAGATTGGGTCTAAGTAGAATATTTCCGAATGGATCGAAACCGTAAAAATACGTGCAACCAGTTTAACAAGTTAAACTAATGTTCCATGCAACTATTTGACTAATTTTACAAAAAAGCAGGGGTCTGCCACGTGGTTTCATGAAATCCTAAGAAAGGTATTATGAAACTTTCAGTTATTGTTGGTGGGCTAGTGTGCTCTATATTTCATAAATTATTTGTATTTTTCGAGAAACTGACTGAAATGAGTTTGGTTGGTGTTGCACACCAAGCAAATTAGAGATGCTATAGCCTAAGAGAGGGAAACTTATGAGGTCGCGGTTGGACAAGCACCTAAGGTAAATCTGAACATCTAAAACTATCAAACTAAGCTCAATTCAAAGAACTTTGGGAGCTTTCCGAGCTTCATAACTATGTGATCGTTATAAAGAACGAAAAATGTTTATGTCTCCGATGTCAAAAATTCCAAGACCGTTTTAGACATCAGGTAAAATTTTTGGTTCCGTGTTTGTCCGTTGGTCTGTCTATATGTTTGTCTGTCGCTCAATTTTTGATAACCAACAAATCTCAGAAACTACTAGTCCGATTTTTATGAATTTGGAAGTTAGGTCCATAATTAGCCCATTGTCGCATAGAAGTTTTAACCTTTTACGCCTATTTAATTTTCTTCCACATGCTTACCTATTACCTACATGTGCACATTAATACATTTACACATTTGTGATAGTGAGACACCAAGGGATGTGCCACGCATGTGAGACACATAGGATCAGTTCCTATGTGATTCTCTTGCGTGGCACATGCATGCGAGACACATAGGAACAGTTACTATTTAACTCTCTTGCGTGGCACATCCCTTGGTGTCTCTCACTATCACAGATTATATACCTAATTGCAGTGTGCAAAAACACGGTACTACATTGCTGATGATTAATACATTTATTTATGACCTATATCTTAAAAAGTAGTCATATGATTTTAATAAGATTGGGATTGTTTGTCGAAAGTAGCCCGAAGGTAGCTCTACATTAATTTCAAACTGCGCTCTTTAATTTTTGCTAAATTGATACCAAATAATTAATATAGAAACGATTAAAAAGCGTGGGAATCTTATATAAATTTAACAATAATAGGTTTTAATAGCATAAAATCAGTACCCCGAATGTGTTACATTTATCGGAAGAGTATTTTGTATGTAATTATTTATTTTTAAGCAAACTGTTACGTTGTTGATACATCAATCATTTTAGTAACAAAAACCATAACTGTATTAAATAATATCTTAAACTATTATAAAGCAAGTAAGTAATAAGTTAAAGTTATTAATGCTTTAAAATGTATTAATAATACATAAAAGCTACCTTATTTTTAGCGCCCAATTAACCAGTTCAAATTATTATTATATAGCTGGCTTACCTGCAACAAAAAAGAAACGAAAAACATTAAAATTTAGAATTAATTCAATTATAATTGTCATTATTGTATTATTGGTATAACTAAATATATTTTTAGGTATAAATGTAAAAAAAAAATGTATTTATACCCTTATAAAAAAGAGTAATTACATTGTTATCTTAACCAATATACTTTCTTCACGTAATTCTTTTTGCATGAAGAGTTTTGTCCTTTTAGAAAAATCACGTTTAGAAGTCATTAAGAAGAACAAATCGTCACAATGTTCCACCCCTTAAAAAGAAATGTTTACTTTCTTTACTTCCGGGAATTTTTTTACCTCCCCTCCCCTTTATGTTCTTTACTTTCCTCTTTAGGTGTACCAGGGGGTGTTTTGAGCCCAAAGATTAATGAAAGTCAGTGCAATTTATAAGGGATTGGCAGGGCTGTGATGACATTTTCCCCATAATGTTAGGTCATAATGTCAGCTCTGACATCCCCTGACCTTTTTCTTGCCCTTTTAGCCTCGAGGAATAACCATTCCTCCCCCCCCCTCCGGTTTCTAAGACTAACAATCTATCTAGTACCTAAGACGATAATACTGATCTTTCGACCAAAAACTTTTACTCTGTAAAGAGGGAAGGCCTGTCATGAATATTATGTCGGTATAACGATTTTAGCGACGAGCGTCTTCCCTAAAGTAGTTGGTTTGATCCTAAGAAAAGTTTTGGCTGCCTATCTCTTGTGTGTTTGTTTATAAATGCTCACAATAGATTTTTTTCCTTTTGCAGTGCAGTAAGAGACGTTAACCAAAGTGACTTTACTAAATAAATTAGACGAAAAAACCTACGTAAAAGAATGGCGTTAAAGTAGGGCAGAATAAATAAGTTCTTTACATATTATGTACTTTGTCTCCGAGGAGTCAATCAGTTTGATTAAGTCGCTCACAGCCGAGGCGTGGTCATACAGTCCACCTCCATAGAAATGTTGACCTCTATCTCTACTAAATGTTGAACAGGGCAAACATGTTATTCAATAATATTTATTGACCAACCCTTAGCCAATGATTCCACCTATCACATCGTAAAAAGATCATAAATTATTAATACTAATCTTTACTCTAGTATCCCTAAAAAAATGGAGATTTAAGAAAAACCAAAATGTTTTCTCTTGTTATTGGCTTTAATCTCTCCAGTTTACATTTCTTCTTAAAATATCTATTTCCTCGTCATACCTTTAAACTCATTAGCATTTGAGAATATATCATAAGGCAACCTTACTTCCCTTTAATTCATACACATTTGTTTTATATTTTGGCAAAGTACTATTGAAGGCAGGAAACCTGATGATGGAAAAAGCGCAAAAGAATACAATTCTAATAGTAAGATATAAAACTAAAGTTTAATACTGCTACATAAAGTAAAGTAGCCACATATAATATAAATCATAGTAGTAAACAAAGCTTTAATATAATAAAATAAATATTTATTTTATTGATTTTGTTTTATAGAACATCCCAAACGAGCAGTGAATTTATTATAAACAATAGAAGCGAGATAAAAAAAATAAAGCCTGCCATATTATTTGATATTTATCATTTCTAGAGAAATATTTATCTGAAATCTTCAGATTTTTCCTCGCAGAAGAGGTATCTCGGTTATTTTTTTTAATACCTGCGGTCTAAGGTATAGCAAGAGGAATAGATTGAAATTTAATTAAGCGAAGTTGAGAAGTATTAAATACCTATTGTAATGATTAGAACACAGCTAATACAAACCAGGTCGATAAAATTATTAGTAGCAAGTATCAATTATATTTAAGGTGGAGCAAGAATGCGGAACAATAATAAATTAAGTACAACTAATGCAATTAATAATCTCAAAAAGTACTTTATTCCCTAGTAGTATAATTAAAACAAGATGACTGGAAAAGTTTCTGAATAGTTGGTGGATAATATGGATATACATTCATTAAAATGTATTTAATCTCCAGTAGGAAGAAAAAGTTATGATTTTGGATTAGTTTAGAGGGACTAAAGCAGGTCTTTTCTTCCCTAAACTCAAAAAGTAGGGAGAAAAAGTAAAAAGTAGGGCGAAAAAGTAAAGTAGGACGAAAAAGTAAGTACTGCCAACTTAATTGGTTTATAAATAGAGAATGAATGAATAATGTAATTAAGTTGTTAAAATCAGGTTGGCGACATTGCTTTTTTGAGCTTATTTATCATTGTTTATAACCTGCATCTAAATAATCTTCTATTTGAGTTTAATTCCAATTGTTTTTTGGTTTTTATTATTGAATCTCTTATATCTGCTATTAAAAGTGATAATTAACTAATAATTATTGTTATATATTTAAATAATAAATAAAAACTGTGCAATGGATGACAATGTGTATTTTCTCTCGTGAGTAAAGTGCCATTATTCCCTCGCGATAATTATCCCCCTCGGGTGTGCCTCGGGAGCTAATTACCGTTATTCCCTCGGCTGCGCCTCGGGATTTAGGGACCATGGTTCCTTCAGCTTTGCCTCAAGAACCAACTTTTTCGCTCAGGGAATAATGGCTTACTTTACTCCCTAGTTGCATAAATAACTATTAACAATAAATAATGGGAGCCAAAATGTTTAGAAAGAATAAATAAAAAGATTAGTTAGATGTTGGGTAAAGTAGGTAATGTTAGGTAAAGTAGGTAAAATAAGAAGGTTAAAATTGTTAGTCGGTTGTGTTAATAACTCGCTGTGTGTAAGGCTTGATTCATATTTTTATTTTCTTATTGATTAGCTAAGGCATATATTTATCTTGACATTTAAGTTGGTAGTTGGTTTAGATTAGAAACAAACCACACAACAATTTGACTTCTGATCCTAACGCAATGTGGCTTATCACTTTAACTAACTGAGCTATTTTGAAAATTTTCTCTTGATTAATCATGAACGATACTATCTTTTCTTTTCACTTGCCATTAACTAGTTGTCGATTGAAATTTCAAGACTTCCCAACCTCAAATCCAGTTTCCACAAAGTTTGTTTAAATCCTCCGGAATAGTTTAAAGAGAAGGGTGTGGTCTTAGTTTATCCAAACACTCTATAAACTCTTAGTGAAGTTGAAATCAATAAAGACGTGTGAAATTGACTGTGACCCTGGCGTCAGGATCTAAGTTCCGCACTTAAGCCAAAGTCTTTGCCAAACTTGAGAGAATCAGTCGAGTGGATTCAGTTCCGATATCCGATCGTTTAAGATCTCAAACTGGCAAGTTGGAGGTTGATATACTCGTCATATCAATAAGAGAAGATGAACAAGTTTTCAACTATCTCAGCACTATATTCTGCTTCGATTAACATTGTCTCATTCATTTTGCAGCTAGCAATAAAATAGTTTATGCACATTTATTTGCAAACAACTTGTATTTTATACAAGGTTAGTGCAGTATAGCATGAGTATATAATAGTATTTTACATTTATTATATCTACAAATAAAATCTAAATAATCAAAAGCAATAAAGCAATGGACATAAATGTGTAGGAAAGAAATAGAGTTCATCCAATGATTCTTCTTGAAGAATTTTGATGTAGCGAAAATTTGATTTTGATGTTTTTATGGATTTACACGTCTTGAAATAAGTCGTCTAAATAATGATATTATTAGGTAGTTTTTAAATAACGCTGATGTGCCGTCAGAGCAGACGCGAGAAGCATACTGGGCCGATTTTGAAGTAATTTAGCGTACATATTCAAAATAATCATATACAAAGGCGAAATCGAAAAATGAATTTTTCCTCTTAATGTGAGGGAACCATCCAACAAAATCTCTAAAAGAAACGAACTATTTTTTTTTATAACAGTTTAATATAACCGACGATTGTAATTAAAAAGATCCAAAATTAAGACCATTAAAATAAGAATGTAACACTATAAATCGTTCTCTCGAAAAAATCTAGTTTCTGAGAAACGTTCCTGTCCACGTTTATAGGTGAATAGCTATAAACGTGGTTGGTAAGAGCAGGTTCAATTACCCAGGAGGAGGAATATTTTTTTTTTTTTTTAGTATTAAGTAATGTTTTAATAATTATTCAATAAAAATTAAATTTAACCACGAAATAATTAATGAACGAAGAACACTTCCCAACCAAGTAATTCTGTTATGAGAAAGCTTAGGAGAAGTTGAATTGATTTTTTATTATAAGAAACAAATATGATAAGAATTTGTATATAGTTAATAGCGATTAGATAATTTTTATTAGATAGCCTACAGAAATTTAAATAACTTTATTTCTAATGGCTTAATTCAACAGTTAAGCACAGAATATTTATGTAAATTTATCTTAGTCTTCTGGACATCCCGATAAAATTTCAAAGGTACAATTTTTGGGTCAGTAATACAACTACTCTCTTTCCGTACATTTTAGCAATGTGTCGGGAATGATGGAAGCAAACAATGGAATATTGTGGAGTATAAACTTAAATACATAATTACATAAGTAACCAAATTATTATTCATAGTTCTTTTTACAAATATTTTTAACTGTTTTAAAAACTGTACAACATTTTAATAAAATAGTTTATTTATAACTTAGTATAAAATACGATGTCAGTATTAACTTATAATAGCAAAAATATTCTCTTTAATATCACACGAATCAAGTTATTTTTAACTTCGTTCTTTACTAGAAAAAAATAGTAAGAAAAAAAAAAAAAAAAAAAAAAAAAAAAAAAAAAAAAAAAAAAANAAACAGTTAAAAATATGTTTAAGGTACTATTTCTCTCCGTAAGTTGAAGTGGAATTGAGTATATTCTATGTGGAAGAAAATTAATTTACAATGTATCATCTTGAAAAGTGTACAATTTTATTAAAAGCCAATAAAGAAAATGTAATACCACTAGCTACCTCTTCTTTCCATTTAATATTTATAAATAAAAATGTAATTATCTGTCTACGAGGGTATGTAAAACAGACATTATTTGCAGGAGTTGAAGTGAGGCAGTTTAATTTAGACAAGTATATTAGGAGTTATTATATTAGAGGGCTTTTATCAGAAATTTGTTCGCCGTTTGTTAAAGATATTGCTTAAAAGAGACTTAGGCTCATCAGTTAGACTTAGCGAGACTTTGTTGTACATTTTACTGCCTGGGAGCACTTTGCATCCGGATTCGAAAATGTATAAGTTCGGTGCTACTTATCTGTGAGAACCTTAACGGTAAAAACTCGTCCTTACAGCTTCCCTAACACATAAAGGCGTGAAATTTATCGCCGATAGGTCTCTTCCAATAATAAAAAAAGGTGTTAAAAAAATCGTAAAAATAAAAATCAGTTGATTATTTGTAGAATGAATTAGGTTTGAACTCTTTCTATAAGGATTTACATAATAACTTAAAAAGAAGTCTCTAAATATTCTTTTGAAGAGTCACATATGAAGGAAACATAATGAAAACTGTTTTAGAACTAGCCCGTTTAGAGGTTTAATCGGCTCGTTCTAGGTATCCGACGCGGATTCGTGCGCTATAGGAGGAATTAGAGAGTCGGAAAGAGTTTTCTAGATCTGTTGTTTGCACCAGGTTGACAGGGCAGCACTATTTCACCAAGACTTATTACGACGCCCGACGTTGGAACGTCGGAATCCCCGGGACCTCGCCATGAAAAACTCAACGTAAAAACTTCCACCTCTGAAAACCCATTAAACTCAAGACTTAGTGTTTTCCCGGCAAAAACATTAACACAAAGAAAAAAAACACATTTTAAATGTTTCGTAGGTTGCTATTTTTTTGTGTTGCTACATTTCACGTTAAATGTCGCTATAAGAAGAATACTTTACAAGAAAAAACTATAATAAAAGCTAAGATTTTTAAACTTTATTAAACATGCAGAGTAATTTATTTAATAAAATAATCCAACAGTAATAAAACTACGTATTTTTTATTAGAATATGAACAATTATGATATAATTTTGGTTCTATGATAAAATTTTGATGCTTGATTTTGATGAACTATAACTATTTTTAGGCTGAAAATACTATTTCGCTGATATGTCATTAAAATATTAAAAAAGGGGTAGGAATGTAATTGAAACAGTCAAGGGAACATTTAAAATTTCAGTGTTTAGCAGTGCGAGTCATACCGTCTGTTTTTGTTTGTGTTTAGTTTTATTTTAATTTAGTTCCATACTTGTTTTTGTAGAAAGCAATCTTATATGATTAATGTATTAATATGTTAACCTGTTTACCTAAGCTTCCATATTTATTTAAATATTTAAATAGTTAGTGAGTAGATACCTACCTAAAACATTGAATACAACTAGGCAGCAAAGGAAACATTTCTGCCTCGTGTAAGCATTGCCTTGTTAATTTTCATAGCCTAACTTAATCACTCGTTAGTTAAATTCCATTTTGCTGCCTAGTTACGTGAATAACTTTTCATATTGATCGCACATCGGGAAATTTTCCACTAAGCTTTTTTATTATTATTATATTTTTTTTTAAATCGGATCGAATGTAGGCTATATCTTTACAAATAATAATTATAAAAAAATTGAGAAAAAAATTACACGGTTGGGATTTTTAGATATTATCGTGTAATTTATAACTAAAATTCAATTTTTAAGTTTTTGGTAGTTTTCATACTACGGAAAGTTTAAATTAATTTAAATCAAATTATAATCATTATTAACACTGGGAGACAGACAGAGAAAAATAGATCCCGACTCTGGAGTCTATTTCTCTGTCTGTCTCCCAGTGTGATGATGATAATATTTTTATTTTTTTTTAATTCGTATATTAATAAACAAGGTTTTACATCATAAAAACTTGACCACTTCCGAATCTCATATTATTACCAGCATACTTTCTACACAATATTTATTTTCTTTCCAGCTGAAACATTATGATAATTTTAAGGACGACATATTGTCTTCGAATTGAAATCATTCCTAGACTGAAATTCATTTCAGACAAAAGATATGAGTTTTGGTCTCGTCTCTGTGTGTCATTCACCATTTTACCCCCCTCCACACTACATTGTTGTGCTTCCATGTTAATTTCAACTTTCTACGTCAGTTCCCACCTCTTTGCATTCACATAAACTTTTTTTTTAATTAACATCTAAATTTGGATGGTTCCATATGATTTCAATCGCCTACACACATTAAATGTTGCTAAATTAACAAACAAAAACTATTTTAAGAGATTTAAAAATAATTGGGGGTAAATTAAATAAATTAGGCAAGAATAAAGCAAAAAGCATCTTCAAGTAAAATTACACAATTAGGACGTGAGGAAGCTATGTGCCACACTAATACTAAGACATAAATATTGTTCAGCAAGTGATTTTTTTATGCACATAACTTTCGATTTTCACTTAAATTAGTTTCATTTCAATCGATATCTTCAAAACAAGAGTCTTCCCAGGAAAATCACTTATGTTGGATTAATTTTATTGGTCTAAATTTTAGAAATTTTTAGTCATAATCATCGAAACCATTTTTAATTCCTTTTCAAAGTTATCAAGGGGGTTTTGAATTCACCTAAGAGTACGAATTTTCTGAACATGTATGCTAAAATTAATCGAAATTGGTCAAGTTGTTTAGGCACCAAGCATCTGCGACAAGTGAAAAACACATTTTTGGACTCAGGGGATATTGAAATTGACTTTCCGCTATATCTATTCTTATCTATTAATTTTATGCTTTTACAATCCATAATAGTCTATTTTGTATAATTGTTTCCCGCGTTATTTTAAACTGTCAAAATTGACTTTATTTTAGCGAATTTTCGAAGAAAACTAAGCAATTGCAATGGCTTCAACATTTTTCTAATGCGAATTTTTGAAACAAAAGTCCATGGAAATCCGCTTTAGGTCATTCTGAATCGATTCCTAAATTTTAACTCTTTTTTTATGTATGTATGTATATATGTGTCACTCCGGACGATATCTCCCCTTAGGATGTACTTAAAAATTTCAAACAAATTTTAAAATGTCAATAATATCAAGAAAGGATGACTTCGTTGGCAAGAATTATTGGAGTCCATTAAGGGGTCAAATTTTTACCATTTAGGGTCAAAAATAGCATAAAACATGTTTTTTATACCCCCCTTTTATATGAAAATATGATAAAAGTGTACATAACAACAATTACTGTACTCTTAAAGAGCTTTCCAACGTCATGCATCTTGAAGGGTAGACTTTTGTACCCTGTACCCCTGTGTACCAATATTTTTTTTTCACGCATGCAAATTCTAAACCAAAATTTTTCCTATATTATCATAAGCCAATAATACGCAGACTTCTTTGAAAATTCGCTCATTAAGTCATGGTGCAATGACTGGACTTCTTTTACATAAATTAAAGTATCAATTTAACAAAAATTAAAGAGCGCAGACGGTAAGTAAATATTTAAATCCTTATCAGTGTCAGGGACAGTGACTCTAAGAAGACTAATATCAACCCGTTTACAGAAAACACTCTGATAAAACAAAGTAGGTATTTCAAATATAATTACATTCATAAATTTACTTACACTGATAAAACAAAGTAGGTATTTCAAATTTAATTACATTCATAAATTTACTTACACTGATAAAACAAAGNCACATCGGGAAATTTTCCACTAAGCTTTTTTATTATTATTATATTTTTTTTTTAAATCGGATCGAATGTAGGCTATATCTTTACAAATAATAATTATAAAAAAATTGAGAAAAAAATTACACGGTTGGGATTTTTAGATATTATCGTGTAATTTATAACTAAAATTCAATTTTTAAGTTTTTGGTAGTTTTCATACTACGGAAAGTTTAAATTAATTTAAATCAAATTATAATCATTATTAACACTGGGAGACAGACAGAGAAAAATAGATCCCGACTCTGGAGTCTATTTCTCTGTCTGTCTCCCAGTGTGATGATGATAATATTTTTATTTTTTTTTAATTCGTATATTAATAAACAAGGTTTTACATCATAAAAACTTGACCACTTCCGAATCTCATATTATTACCAGCATACTTTCTACACAATATTTATTTTCTTTCCAGCTGAAACATTATGATAATTTTAAGGACGACATATTGTCTTCGAATTGAAATCATTCCTAGACTGAAATTCATTTCAGACAAAAGATATGAGTTTTGGTCTCGTCTCTGTGTGTCATTCACCATTTTACCCCCCTCCACACTACATTGTTGTGCTTCCATGTTAATTTCAACTTTCTACGTCAGTTCCCACCTCTTTGCATTCACATAAACTTTTTTTTTAATTAACATCTAAATTTGGATGGTTCCATATGATTTCAATCGCCTACACACATTAAATGTTGCTAAATTAACAAACAAAAACTATTTTGAGAGATTTAAAAATAATTGGGGGTAAATTAAATAAATTAGGCAAGAATAAAGCAAAAAGCATCTTCAAGTAAAATTGCACAATTAGGACGTGAGGAAGCTATGTGCCACACTAATACTAAGACATAAATATTGTTCAGCAAGTGATTTTTTTATGCACATAACTTTCGATTTTCACTTAAATTAGTTTCATTTCAATCGATATCTTCAAAACAAGAGTCTTCCCAGGAAAATCACTTATGTTGGATTAATTTTATTGGTCTAAATTTTAGAAATTTTTAGTCATAATCATCGAAACCATTTTTAATTCCTTTTCAAAGTTATCAAGGGGGTTTTGAATTCACCTAAGAGTACGAATTTTCTGAACATGTATGCTAAAATTAATCGAAATTGGTCAAGTTGTTTAGGCACCAAGCATCTGCGACAAGTGAAAAACACATTTTTGGACTCAGGGGATATTGAAATTGACTTTCCGCTATATCTATTCTTATCTATTAATTTTATGCTTTTACAATCCATAATAGTCTATTTTGTATAATTGTTTCCCACGTTATTTTAAACTGTCAAAATTGACTTTATTTTAGCGAATTTTCGAAGAAAACTAAGCAATTGCAATGGCTTCAACATTTTTCTAATGCGAATTTTTGAAACAAAAGTCCATGGAAATCCGCTTTAGGTCATTCTGAATCGATTCCTAAATTTTAACTCTTTTTTTATGTATGTATGTATATATGTGTCACTCCGGACGATATCTCCCCTTAGGATGTACTTAAAAATTTCAAACAAATTTTAAAATGTCAATAATATCAAGAAAGGATGACTTCGTTGGCAAGAATTATTGGAGTCCATTAAGGGGTCAAATTTTTACCATTTAGGGTCAAAAATAGCATAAAACATGTTTTTTATACCCCCCTTTTATATGAAAATATGATAAAAGTGTACATAACAACAATTACTGTACTCTTAAAGAGCTTTCCAACGTCATGCATCTTGAAGGGTAGACTTTTGTACCCTGTACCCCTGTGTACCAATATTTTTTTTCACGCATGCAAATTCTAAACCAAAATTTTCCTATATTATCATAAGCCAATAATACGCAGATTTCTTTGAAAATTCGCTCATTATGTCATGGTACATGACTGGACTTTTTATAATAATTCTAATCAAAGTAAATAGACTAAATAATTCTAATACATATTCTATAATAGGCAGCAGAAGCGCGGCAGTCGCTTTTCGGGGGTTGACGAGCGAAGCGAGTAGGGAGCAGAGCCCCCTAGTTATTTTATGATAGCCTTAAACCTGTTTCAGCTGACCAAACCAATGAGAAGAAGGTGAATGTTGTGCCAACAAATGTTCATTCAATTTAACTTCCAAACAAATTAATTTACCACTCATCATCAAATGAGTTCTTGAAGTTCTTCTAGGATTACCCGTCAGTGAAATAGTTCACGATTCGAATAACTTTCCTCACTATTCGAAAGATAAGTAACACATTTCGTATCAGAAAATTGAACTTCAAGAAC